>CM040921.1:34870000-35037500 GCA_023029165.1 Gobiocypris rarus | reverse complement strand
GCACCAACTGTGCCCGCTGTGTTCCCAAGGACAAGGCCATCAAGAAGTTTGTCATCAGGAACATTGTGGAGGCTGCAGCTGTGAGGGACATCTCAGAAGCCAGTGTGTTTGACTGTAAGTGACCGCTTTAACAACCAAAACATTGACCAAGTCTTATTAGTATGTGCTGTGGAAGATTAAAATAGTGCTTTTCTGTCCCCTTTTTTTAGCATATGTATTGCCCAAACTCTACGTGAAGCTGCATTACTGTGTTAGCTGTGCCATCCACAGCAAGGTGGTGAGAAACAGATCCCGGGAGGCCCGCAAGGACCGAACACCACCCCCCCGCTTCAGGCCTGGCGTAAGCACTTTGAAATTGTGTATATGACTAATCTTACTTACTCCATTAAAGGTAGGGGTGGCAATTCCAGAGGTTAGCTTTACAAGCATGAGATCCCTCCCTCCAGAGCATCTCCAAAGTCACGCTTCCTCCAAAACACATGAACGTGCACAGCAGAGTCTGCAGAGCGTCACGAGAGATGCTGTTAAACTACCTCATGTCTCAAAGCACACAGCACTACAATAATAATGAATGTAAACAACTTGAAGAGCTCTAGTGTTACCACCTGACTGCTGCAGATTTATTTCGGTATTGATAGTGTTGACGCCATCTCATAATTACGGTTACAACATGGGGTGAAATGTAAGCTCATTGTTTTGGTTCAGGATGAACTTTAAAATGTGGTTGGTTTTAAAACGCTGACGGCTGCGCGAGCAGGTTGTGTGGAGGTATAGAAATGCATATGTTGACAGTCCGGTAGGACAGAATTCAATGATTGGACAAACATTTTTTTTTTAGTCCTGAGACTTCCACTGAAGATATGTACGTTTTAATAATTAGACCACTTCTATTATTGATTGCTATCAGGATGTGAAGAGATTTTCAACCAGTTTAACAAATTAACAAAACAAATTGCCTTCCCTACCTTTAAGTTAAAGTAACATCTGCATTAGAGTTAGTTACAGTGTGTGTCTCGTATTGTTGTTACTTGGGAGTTTTACGTGTATCTTTTTTCCTGCAGGGTGCCGCTCCCAGAGCTCCTCCGAAGCCCATGTGAAGCAAATCAACTGTCACATTCTGTGCATTTTTATGAGGAAGAATAAAAATCTCTGAGACAGATCCTAGGGTTTCTTTGTTCTGATTGCTGCTGCATGATGGATTCAGTTTGTTGCTGCGTAGTTTTGAGTTTGGAGCTCTAAATCCTTTACTTTTCTCACAATCAATCTTTGAAATTTTCAAATAATCGGGTAAACTTATCCCTGATATTATGTTTTGATGTTGCTAGTTTTTATCTGATTTTTGAACAGCCACCAGTACCTTGAAGCCTGCTAGCATAAGTAGTTTTAAATTAATGTCCATGTTAAGGGTCAATTTTTTGATGCATCTTTTGGTCTGAGAAAAACTGATTTGTTTGTTTGTTCATAATATTGATGTAAATAATCAGTCAGCGGTACAACCTCGATTTACTTACTGGAAACACTTATTAATCCATTGTTTTTTGAAGAATAGCACACCTCAAAGGAATAATGTTGATGTTTCCTAACATTTCCTCTCCATGTGGTCCCAAATTATAGCTGTCAGGAAAAATAAAAGCAAACATGTTTAGTGATACCCACATTCATACTTGATTTAAAAATGAATCCTATAATTTAATGACAATTTTAAAATGAAATATCAAAACTTTTAAATGATCAATCAACTTAAAGATAATTCAATAAAATATTGTGAAGAACTTATGATAAATGTAATTCTAGTTTGTTGCTAGTTATGTTAATACAAGTACTGGACAGTGGACACATGCTTTGATCTTAAACTATGCTTATGCATCTTATAAACTCACTGGTGTATAAAGTTCAGGTTTTTGGGGGTGACGCTCAGACTTTGTGTTAGTGCAGCCATACAGCGCAAACACCCATCTTTATATTATAATAGTTGCATGTGTACTTTTATGCATCCAAATCCAGAGTTACGCCACTCAGAGGCAGAAAGAAGTAAGTTATGAAATTCCATTTTCTGGAATGTGTTCAATAAATCAATTTCTCCTAAATACTGTTAACATGGGTTTAGAACAGTGTAATGTGCTATAAATCACATGGTGTTTGAAATACACTTTTTCTACAGACATTTTCTTTTTAAAAAGAAATAATATTAGATGGCCTTTTGTTAGCTCCTTGTAGCATTATTCCACTTGCTTGCCATCTGTTACTGTTGGATTTTGAAAAGTGCTGAGTGTCACTAAGTCCCAGTGATCTCCTTAGTGAGGTGTGAGTTCATAATCAGTGTTCAGACACACAGCAGCCTTGACGAGGACCGTGGAAATTAACCAACTATATTAAAATGGCTACAGCTAATTAGTTTCATTCCGTTCCTTTAAATGGCACATTCTCAAACTTCGGGTATTAAAGACTGAAAACTATAATTAAGCTGCTGCCAGTTCAATTACTTCAGGCTTTGTTATTCGGCTGCGCTCGGGGAAGAGCAAACAGGCCTGTCTCCACAAGTTGAACATTTCATTACAAAAGCAATTCTCAAAGGCCTGACATTTGGAGAGCATTAATCACGATGGCAGAAGGTGACGGAGTTGTGGAGGAGCAGGAGATGGAGACACAGGAGATGAACGATGACGAGGAAGCCTTTCTCCATTTTAGCCAGTACAGCGAGGCTCGGGCCGCAGTGCCATGGGAGCAACGCACATTCAGAGAGAAGGTGCTCCACCATGCTGATCGGATCTTCCTGGGGTTTCTTGTACTCTTCCTACTGGTAATGTTTGGGGAGTTCCTGTATAAGATGTGGTATGTGTCCAGCGGGAGGAAAATCTTGGAGTTTATTCTGGACGCTGTGTCATATCTCTTTACACAAGAGAAGGATGAAGAGCTAATAGAACTGTAGACATTCCTGAAATTCATTCACTTTCCCTGATCACTGATCCACTGCTTTCTACATCAAGATCCATTTGGAACTGACTCAAATATTAGAGGTTGTGTGGATTACCAGTACAACTGTGAAACTTGTTGGATAATGTAAACTGATGTGTTTGCCATTATGAGTTTTTGTTCCTTTCAATAAAAGGTTTCTGACTATTCATTTTTTGTTCACTTTTAAATGACTGGAGCTGTATGTTTTACTTTAAATATGTGCTATTCTATATTTTACCTTTTGATCAGTTCAGCACACACACACACAAAGGATCTTTACATCGGTTGTCTACATCTTTTTATCCTTGCCTCTACTAATAAAAGATAGAGAAGAGCTGTTGCAATTATGAAAAATACTATAGTATATTATAGTAAAATTACTCTAGTAAATACCATGGAACCATATAGTAAATATGCTACAGTAAATTGTAGCATACCTCAGTATTTACTATAGTTTAACAATTAACCATAGTTTATACTACAGTATGCTGTAGTATAAGTGTAGTAAATACTATAATATACTACAATTAACTGTACTTTTATATATAGTATAAATAGTATTTACTAAAGTAATTTTACTATAACATATTATTTTTCATTAGAAAGCTGTGCAGTTCACCCAAAAATAAATTCTGTCGTTATTTATTCACCCATAAGTTGTTCTAAACCTGTTTTAATTTCTTTCTTCTCATGATTTCTTCTCAGATATTTGGAAAATGTCGTAAACCAAGCAGTTATTTGACCCCTTTGACTGATTTTTTCCCATATGGAAGTCAATGGGGTCCATCAACTATTTGGCTACCAACTTTCTTCAAAATATCTTCTTTTGTGTTTAGCAGAAGAAAGAAATGCACACAGGTTTGGAGTAACTTTAGGGTGAGTAAAGGATGGTTAAATGCCACCAAAAGGGATAACTGCCCAAGTTATTTCAATTCTGCTACTTTTTCAGTTCAGTTAGTTGTTCATACAATATTTAAAAATATTAGTTAGCTAGTGATTTAGATTTGTAAAAAACAACAACAACAACAGCAACTGATAAGACAGTTATACATTTATTTGTAGAATAAACAAGTTCAAGACTATTAATGTAAGTCATTAATATTTTTTAAATGATAACGCCTCGTGGAGGTAAGGGTAAAACTGTCACAATTATAGAGGCATTGATTGACAGCACGCCATGAACGAGGAAAAAATAGTAGCCAATCATCGTCTGCCATTTTGTCAGGGCGAATCGTGCAGCCAATCAGATCATCGCATACTGCTACATTCTTCAGTTATTTCCCTCTACTCGCCCTCTCTTATCCGGAAATTGCAGCGTGACCGACGTTTCGTGTCTTTCGCAGACTTAAAGTATGTTTTTTATTGCCATTTCACGTATATGTTGAACGTATTAAAATGTGTTAAGGTACAGTTTTATTAAAATAATATTCGTGATTAAAATTAAACTGTATTTTCACTCTGTAAGCACGTGCGTATCATGTTATATAGCCTGACTCCATTTTGTTCTCTTGCGCTCCAGTCAGAGTAGAATTGAAATATGGCAGAATGTGTTTCTAGTTAATAACTAAAATAAGATTTGTAGGATTGGAAAATGTTCTAGTTATTTGAATTATGTTTTCAAATATAAATATGTCACTACCCCTAAACAAAGCATTGATAAACCTAGTCAGACTTTCAATCTGTGTGACAGGATAGTAATTAATTCTCATAATATATCAGTTAAGTATATAAGACATTATTTTTTTTCCCAATCTTATAGCACTCTTCGCGAGACCAAAGGTTACAACCACAGTTTTTGTCTATATATTGGGAGCTGCATTTGAAGCATGTTTTAGTCAATATTTTCATGTTTGGTGAAATTCTTCTTAAGATCATTTGAATCAAAGATAAATATAAACCATACATTTATATATATATATAAAAAAAAATGTTCTATAAAAATATATATAATTTTGATTTCAATATATTTCTATATATTTGATACAATTTTATTAAAATCATATGAATAGAAGATAATGCATATAAACAAATTCATGAATCGATTGTGAATAAATGTAACCTCTCTTGTAGAATGCGTTACGTGGCCGCTTACCTGTTGGCTGTACTGGGTGGCAACACCAACCCATCAGTCAAAGACATCAAGAACATCCTGGGGAGTGTCGGAATCGAGGCCGATGATGAGCGTCTTAACAAGGTGATCCTGGATTTCTTAAACCTGTTTTTGAATTTGACAACAGAGTTTTAAGTGTTTTATAATTAAACATCTTAACATTCATCATAACATTAATTTTTTTATGGGATTCTCCACTCCCCACCACTAATCTTGGGTGTATTATTATTATTTATTTTTAATGTAAGGAATTCAATACAGTTCTGTGTTGTCACACTTTGAACTCTGGTGCTCACGTTTCCTTGTTCTCAATAACACAGTATCTAAATCCCCAAATGAGTCAATCCTTCTGTTTCTGGTGTTACTCAACAGGTCATCAGTGAACTGAATGGCAAAGACATCAATGAAGTCATGAATGCCGGTAAGGCTGCATTGCTTTTACCGTTTGACCTACATAATATTAAAGTCATCAGAGCTATGAGTTCTTCATAACACTCACTTTTTTGTTGTTTCACTTGTATTTTTCCACAGGCCTCTCTAAGTTAGCCTCCGTTCCAGCGGGTGGTGCAGTGGCGGTCTCTGCTGCTGCTGTTGGTGGCGGTGGAGCCGCTCCTGCTGGGGAAGCACCTGCAGGTGGGTACTTTAATAAACCTGCTTATTATAGTTAACTAAACTAACTAATTAACTAAAACCACAGAAAAACTTTTGTTATTTGAAATAAACAAAACTTTAACTGAAATAAAATAAAATATATCGAAAACTTCAACTTGTTTTATTTCAGCTATTTTCAAAATTGTACAAAAACTGAAAATTGTATATATATATATATATATATATATAATGATAACTAATTTAATAGAACTCAAATGGACTATACCAAAAAATAAAATTAAAAATTCTAATGAAAGAAGAAAACTTAAAGCAAAGAATGAATAATACTATCTCTGTAATACTAAAATAACATGGCCTGGTACTGACATCAGGCACAAACAGCCCAGTTTGTTTTTTGAGTAGTGAAGATTATTTTAATGTTACAGGCTCTCTTGAACAAAAAGATTTTATTTTTTTATTCACTGTCATTGTTTACAGTGTTCCAGATGCATTACATTTCACATTTTAGCAAAATCTTCTCTTGCAGAATTTTCCGCTTGCTGGTGTTTTTTGTTCACGGTTTGAACGTCACTCGTTAGGCTCTAATTGTTTTGTTATGGATCTGATTATATAAAAGCACTTCTTCCTCATTCCCTCTCACTGAAGTGCTTCGCTCCAGTGATAAAATACTTTGTGTCTTAATAACCAGGAAACTGCATTGTGTGTTATTTGACATTTTGTATGTTTGCCTTTCAGCGGAAGAGAAAAAGGAAGAGAAGAAGGAAGAATCTGAGGAGTCCGATGAGGACATGGGATTTGGCCTCTTTGATTAGTCTTTCTTTTGTACCTGTAAAAATACAATAAAAAAGGAAAACATTTGAGTTTTAAAGATGCTTTATGATTGTTTTTCTGCAAAATGGTAAAACATTTTTGTGATTAGCGTTTTAAGTTTAATAGAACTTGCTAAAACTGGTTACATCCAACCGTTTGTGTTTCTAAGCATGTGATATGGTTTCATACATTCAATATATATATTCTGCTCCTTATATATTTATATATATATATATAGAGCAGAATGGTATGGAAAACTGGTTTCTTTCTTCCTCAAAAAGTTTAAAAAAAAGAAGGTCTTATTATTTATAGTTAATGCATTTACAATGAGCATTACAATATATTTATAATATTTTTTATTCTTTGTTAAAGTTAGTTACTTAAATACAACTGTTCATCATTAATATTAGCTCTGGTCTGTTTAATAATAACAGACATGATGTATTTAACTAGTAAATGCTGGAATTAACTTAGATTAATAAATGCTTTAGAAGTATTTTTTGTTGTTAGTTCATGCTAACTAATGGAACCTTAGTGTTAGTAATAATTGTCTCATTGTTAGATATAAATCCTAAATCATGAAATATGAAGGCGTGTTTCAAGTTATAAATTAACAATTGGGAAAAACGAAGGAATTGGTCCTCATCTAGGTAATATCGTACAAAAGAATCAGTTTCCTCAACATTCCTCCTACTACACCTTCTCCATCTCACTTTTTTCAACAAACAGGTTAGTTTGGCTCCAAACTCATTTCTTTGGTTGACTCAATAGTTGGCATGTCGGAACACTTGAAAACTAAACATAATTTATAGTTGTCTGCACATTACACTGAGAAGAGCAAATATATTAACACTAAAATCCCCCTTTGGAGGAAGGTGACTTCTAAAATGACAAGTGCCTGGCAAAAGTCTCGGAGCATGTGCTGGTCAGATGTCAATTGCAGTATTGCAGCCATCAATCACTAGTCTGTAGTGTATAAAAATAGATCTAGGTGACAGAATAGCATAAACTGCTTGCAAAAACCCTGTCATGCTGACTGCTCTCTAAAATAACCCTGAGTTTAATTCACTACTCAAAGTGAATGTAGTAGCTTCTGCTGCTCTCCTCTCCCCTCCGGGACTTTAAAGATATGAACGATCATGTAAGTAACCAAACATTTTACACAGTTTGGCTCTTTCTCACCTCTAGAGGTGAACAGAGATTAACTGGTAGGTTATATGGGAAATCTGTGTCATTTAAAAAAGACTGTAGAAAACATGACATTCGTAATAATCAGGGTTTACAGAGAAAAATATTAACCTCTGGTTTCACAGACAAGGTTTAAAATGCATGTTTGAGCTGTTTTAACTGAAAGAAACTTGCTTGATATAAAATATGTCAGTGCCATTGTTCTGTCTCAAGATGCACATCAAAATGCCCAAATTGAACTAAGGCCTAATCCTGGCTTAATCTACAAGTCCTGTCTGTGAAATCAGACCTAAATGATTTATATTAGGTTTTAAATTTTAGTATGTTTGTCCAAATCTATTAATAGAAAACATAACTGCAATCCATTAGCTACAATGACATAAAACACCAGCCAATCTGTATGAGAGGACGAGAACATGAAGAGAACAAAAGAAGTCAGAGAATATGTGATCAATGAGGAAGAGGAGGAAAGATGGGGCCAGGGGGAGCGTTCTGAAGAGATAACAACAGATACTGAGTTACCGGAGGAGTACTATCATGGTCTTGAGGAGTTTCCCTGGAACCTGAACTCACTGGAGCAGTTACTATATATCAGCCTACCAGCCTGGATACAAAGAGGTGAGGAGCCGAATAGCCTAAATGATAATTCCAGATTCAATGCACTTCCAAATGTGTTACTGACACTATCAGCTGATTCTGGGTTTGGGAAAACATTTACTGAGCAGTTGAAGAGCAAAGCTTTATGAGGGCCAGCGGGCAGCCCTCCATCACTCTTACCCTCATTACGCCCCCATATCCCACCTGCTCTACAGAAGGATACACAAATGTCAAGCAAATGCTTTTGTGGTGCAAGTTGTTTGTGACTTAGTGAAATAGGAATGACACTACCCAACTAAAAAATATGCTCTAAGAACGTTTAGCTAACGTTGCCATTAAGTTATGAAAACGTTTTCCCCCTAAATGTTCTTCCTGAACTTCAAAACATCCAGTTTTTAAAGCATTTCCTTGTTTACCCTTATGAAAAATACGTTTATTCAAGTATGCTATTAGTTTACTTCTTTAAAACTAAAACTAAGAAAGTATACTTTCAGTCTTTTTATTTACTTCATTTACTAATTTACTTTACTTACAATTTTAAATATACTTAAAATTGCACTTAAGAATACTTGACTTATACTGACAGAATACAGAGTACTGTATTTGCCTAAACTTGTACTCAATCTTTTGGTATATATTTAAAAATATAATTAAGTATTCTAAGTATACTTGGCTTGTAGTTGTGTTTACTCTTTTGACTGAGTAGCCTATTAAATACTTTCTTTTCATATAGTTTTCAAAACTGTTTTTTAAACTTACATTGATTTATAAAGAAACGAATATGTTCTTAATTCTGAGTATCTGATTTTTTGTGTATAGTCCACTTATAGTAGGAAATTACTTCAAATCCATGTTTTCACTGTTATTAGACTGTAACAGATGATACAGAATTTTGTAACGTTTTGAGAACATTAATAAAGACCAGATGAAATCAAAATTCTGAACAAACATTCTATTACTACTGTCATAACTAACGTTACTGGAAGAGTCATAACTTTGAGAGAACCTTGGCAGAACATTCTGAGAACGTTTCCTTTTAGCTGGTGATATACAGCCCTGGCAAGTATTTAAACATTTCATTCATGTCACACAACCATTCAAATGTTTGGGTGCCATACAATTTTTAAAGAAATGTATACTTTTATTCAGCAAGTATGTATTAAATTGATTAAAGGTGACAGTAAAGACATTTATAGTTTTACAAAAGATTTCTATTTCAAAATAATGCTGTTTTTTTTACTTACAGTCACAATATTAAGCAGCACAACTGTTTTCCACATTGATTAAATGTTTCTAGAGCTGCAAATCAGCATATTAGAATTATTTCTAAAGATGACAAAAAGTGTCAAAGTCATCAAACCTGTTGATGACCTTGACACCAGTTATTTCTGAGAAAAGCTCAGTTGTTTTTCAGATTCCACTTGGTTTGATATTGTTTAATGCAAGAACCTTTTTGAGGCAACGTGCGTAATATAGGCCTACATGCAAATTCACATGCTAAAATGAAATCTCTCTCTTCAGCTTTGCTTTGTAACCTAGCAGAACAATTTGGCATCTGGACCTTCCACAACAACATCTTGCTGTGTCGTCTCATATCCTACGCCTTACTGCCATACACTCTGCCCACTACAAGTGTCATCTCGTTCCTCTATAGGTTAGACCTTTAGTCTAAATCAGTTGCTCATGTTCTTGTTATCAGTAGAAAAATACGCAAGCGCATACTCTGATTCCTAGTGTTGTTTTCCATGTGTGTGTGTGTGAATAGATTTTTGTGCTGGGCGAAGAAAATTCCCCACCAGGTTCTGAATGCATGCAGGGAAGTGATCGTACTTCTGCAGTTTGCCCTCGCACACTTGAGAGGATTGTTGCCGAACAGGTAAATCTAGGAAAGTTTTATACATGAATGACCTTGTAATCAACATGAAATTATTTTACTTCCGTAATGTAACATTTTTTCTGAATTAAGAACAACATGCATATTTAGATTGCATATTTTGTTCTTAATACCATTATTAGATGTTCCTGATTTTTTTCAGATTCCTGCTTTTGCAAATTCCAACTTTGGTCCCCACGCCTGCTCTGTTTCTTGCACCCTGGTCCTGTCTCCCTCCTCTTTCTTTGACCCTCTATCCCTGTTCCTCTTTTTCTTTACTTTCTATTGCTTTGCGTTTTCTGTCATGCCGTCTTCCTACAACTTCAAAGAAGCAGCTGGAGCGCAGGAGCCAGACCCAGCCTCTGTGGTTTAGACAACAATCCTCCCTCAGCTTCCAGCTCGCTGGATCCGGCGGTTTCTGCAAAAAGACAGAAAACATCATTACAGATGCAAAACCACTATCTTCAACCTTCCTCCTGCAGCTCAACTTAGAGTTAGAAATGGACAGCCATTCTGAAACACCACAGCTTCAGAAGGACACGCTAGATTATGACAGAAGCTTATTACTAGACTTGGACAAGTGCAGGAATGCAGAATTAGATCTCTCTTCTCCTTGTATCTCCTACATGGATGTGCAAGAGGAAGACTGATTGACAGTGCATTATATATTTCAGACAAGTCTCTCAAAAATATCTCTAATGAATGATTAAAAACAATGACCTCAGTAAGCAATTTTGCCTTTAAGAGACGTCCAATAGCCGCCCAAATAGAGCCCTGACGTCTAATTTGAGCTGTCTGTGAAAATGTAATAGACATCTAACCAAGAATAGACTAGTCATCAAGAACATGAACATGTCAAAGAAATGAAACCAAACACCTTTGTAATCACTGTTGACTTTGCTTACATGATGGAATATCATACATCCCGCAAGTTATTTTGGCAAAATCGACATGTAACCAAATTCAAGGTTATCTTGGCTTGAGGTGGGTTACTCATGTTGGGTCTATAGTTAACCGAGACGGTGAAATGACGGCTATTGCTTGCTGGGGACTGTCTACATGTATTTGTTGTTTCAACTAAAAAAAGTAAGTGTTCATACTGCTTTAAAATGTTAAGTTTAGTAAACTCAAATATCCTAAACTTTCTACAACTTTACATTTCAAGTTGACTAAACTTCAAAATTTAAGGCTGCATGAACACTTATTTTTGAAGTTGAAACTTAAGACAAATGACAAGTACATAATATTACTAAATTATTATTTCAATGAAGTAGTAAGAATAAAGTAAACAAACATTGCATAATTATATTCTATTTAACGATTGTTCAAATCTAATAAATGCATTATCAAGTTGGATTTGTACTGCCTGATTTAACTGCTTATTGGAAAAAGATTTTATAAAAATTAATAAATACACAAATTAAGGATGGATCAAATGCTGGCTGTAATCATATTACTGACATTTACTTTTTTTGTTATTCATTAACTATATTTACTATGCTCATTTAAAAAAATTGTTTTATCTTGAATAACTTAAATTTGGTATTTAAAATTTTTGAAGAAAATAAATGATATCATGGACAACAATTAACAAAAAATATTTATTGAATATACTGTATGTAATCTTCATGGTCTACACATTCTGCATATGCCTGCATACACAGTTAAAACATATTTAAAATACATGCCTAGTGAGTAGCTTAATAAAATACATTAAAAAAAATACAAGATATAAATAAAAATAATGAAAGCAGTTAAATACATACATAAAATTCACATTAAGCTTTCTCTAGCTTACTTCATGTTTTTTTTTCTTCTTCCCAATTTACACTTTGCAACATTATATGCAAAGGATTGGTATGTTCACATTAAGAGAGAACCGCTCATCTCAAAGGCTGGTGGTTTAAGTTTCTCTAGAAATATTCACCAAGAGTTTCCTCCTAAATTGCACATGAATTTAATAATGTTCTATGATATAACCAATCCAGGTCTTTCTGGGCTGTGTTAGCACATTATTTGGGTTATTGTGTGAAGACAATAAAAATCCTATTTTAAAATCTTTCATTACATCTTTTTTTGTGTTGATACAGTTCAAAGTTATACCCAGCAAAACTATATCAACTAGACCCTGTTTACACCTGGTATTAAGATGTGTTTTGGTTGATCGGATCACAAGTAGACTGAGGAGAGACATTCCTGTTTTCACTTGGTGTTTTAATCCGTCTCTTTTGTCCACTTTCAACCACTTCTGTCCTGATTTCTTCTCACTCAAGTGACAGAAAAACTTTAGTTTCTGCTCTGACAGCCGCAAGACCACGCCGAACGCTGTGAGTGTGTGTTAGATATCAGTAATGGTGAGAGAACATTGTGCTTGGTATGTTTTCATCTTCAAACCAAACTTGGGTCTTCAGTCGACAAAGTTTAAATCCTGTCTGGCTAGCGCGCTTCCCATGATGGGAAAGTCTTTTGTAGCTGTTCTTTTTTTACAGTTGAGTGTTTTTACATTATGAGAGCAATCCATTTTAATGCTTTTTTGCCTACCTCTGGAAGTGGTCGAAAGTGGATAAGCTCAAAAAGTTTTAGACCTTGTTTATACCTGTATTTAGCGTCGTCCAGTTGTGATTCGATGGACCAAATCACATCTTAATACCAGGTGTAAACAGGGCACTAGAAGCTCAAGCTTCTACAAGCTAATGAATTGTTGCTCAGCATTCTGCGTGTTCTGATCCTCTGCTCTGATGTCATTGAGATGTGGATGGCTCTCGCTCATGTGAGTGAAGCGATCTTGGAGATACTGGTTCCCAAAGCCCATGATGTGGCCTGTGGCCTGGCGGTGTAGATTAGCGACTTGGGCTGTGAAGTCCAGAGTGAAGGCGAACTTCACCAGCTCTGGTGCAACGACGGCCGTGTAGGTTTTCTTATTTGGAACTTCTGACTGAACATATTGATCAGCCATTTGCTGGAAGGATCTATAGGTGATCCCATCCAAATAAGTGTTCACGGTGACATTATCTTTCAGCTGGAGGGACAAGAGATGAGAAAACATTAGTGGAAAAAGGAAACGGCTGGACCTCCTTTAAATACCACATTGTGTGGAAGAGGTTTTAACATTTCATACATAATAAACTAAAACAAAATGTCTCAGTAATTTAGGAAATGTGATACACTTACCCGGTTATCTATTATGTCCCCTTGCTGTTTTATCAGTTCTGTGATTCTCCTGATAACCTCTTCTTGTGAGACTACTGTTGCAGAAAAATAAAGGAAAATTATATAATGCTTTGAGCAACAAGAGAAAAACAACAACCTGAGGCTGAGACTAATGCCTATGCGCTCATTATTCACACTTTATAGGTGTTTCAAAACCTGCTAGCTAGGTTTCTTTTTCAATGAACACAAAAGATGATTTTTAAAAATAACTTTCACCCAGCTTACAGTAACAGACAAAAAAAAACCCCACCATAACACCAAGTACTTCATATAATTTGTGTGCTGTATTCAAAGATTCTGGAGCCTTTGTGTGAGAATATGGAGAATAAGATTTAAGAAAGCACAGCGAGAATTCATAATAAAGTGATACTTTGTATTACTTCAGAGGTCATGGACTCCTTTTATTGGCAGTTTTTGTCCTTTATTGTGACTATGAAATGTTGAAAATTAAAAAATTATCTTTTGCGTTCAACAAAAAAACAAAAAAAACAAAAACAGCATATGGTTTTGGAACAACATAAGAATAAGCAAATAATTATTTAAATGATTATTCTTTCAATTTGCTGTGAAACTGTGATACTATCTGAATCCTATACCGGTTTGTGGTGTTCTTTCTACCTAATATTTAACCCATCTACTTTGCATCATTCAGATAGAGTCTATTATAATATCACTCACCCTTTACACCATTCTGGTCTGTTGGTTGATAAGTGGCACTGTCATCGGCTGGTTTGTCTTTCACTTCATGCACAATTTTCTCCAGTTCCTCTGACATTTTTTCATAGTACGAGGTGGTGGGTTCCACCATCTTTACAGCTGTGAAAAAAAAAACGTATTTAGAATTTCCCAAATATATGCAAACTAATACATTAGGAAAATCTGAGATACATACATTTTTCAGCTGACATATCACCACTTCGCCACCATTTTGACGATCTCCTGTGAAATGGTTTCTTTTTCAAAGACTTTGAGCGCCGCAGGTTGATGTCCCCTTTTGATTTGCCATCAGCCAAAGGCAAACAAGACATTTGTGGTGTTGAGGATTGGGAAAGTGGGAGCTGTTCTTCAGTTTTCTGATGATCTTGTTCCTTTTCATTGCCTCCTTTGGAAAACCAGCTCAAGAAAGTCTTCCATACGGTGGGTTTCTTTGTCTTCTTGCCTTCTTTGTCCTTCCTTTCCACTGTAGAAGACTCTGGCATATTTGAATGAATATCTCCAACAGTAACTGTACTTGTTTGGGGGGAAGCCTCATTGCTTTGCCCAACTTCATCCTTGCCCTTATCCAAATGCTGAAACCACTTCTTGGGTTTGACATTGGACTTCTGCGACCCATTAGAGCCATCGTTGCGACGCAGACTGCCTTTAACTCTCCACCTTTTGGATTTCTTCTCAGAAGACGATTCCTTTTTGTCCAGTTGTGTTTCAAGGACAGACTCATATCTAATGTCCTCATCTGAGATGGAGGCTTGTGAAGTCAAGTTCAGAGATATATGTGTGTGATCTCTCGTCTTCTGCTCTGTGATGGCGACCCATTTGCGTGATCTGTCCTCCCGTCTCCGAGGACACTGTGATCCGTCGTTAAGGCTGAGACTTCGCTTAACATACACCTCTAGCAACCGTTTCTTATCCTTTTCTCCAACTGACAGCAGCTGAGGGGTGTGCTGGTTATCACTTGAAATAGATGCCATGCTGTCACACTATAAAAACAACAATGCAAATTAATATTTATTTAACAAAAAATTTTTTTACATAGTGAATTATACACAAGTTAATCATACAATTCTAATAATTTGGACAAATATCGTCAGATTAATCGATGAATATTGTTATAGGCCAGCACATTCACTTTTTAAATCCCCATTTGTGTTTCTCATAAGAATGGCATTGCAAGGGTTTACATGATTTTCTCAACATGCATGATTAGTAAATGAATACAAAAAAATACATTTTATTATTATCCGTTTAAGAAATGTCGTGATTAAAAATACGTTTAAATACCGTGGTAACGGCACGATTATACAGCTAGCACCGAAACACAACAAAATACGATTACAATGCGAACATTACTGGAAAGCATTGAAATGTTCGACTAAACCATTGATTATTTGACTTACAATTTCTCACAAACGTTGATGTTCGTGTTATCTCCAGTGGTGACCGACTGTTTGTGTCTTTAAGGAACCTTAGACGTGTAGGTAACGTTTAAAGACGCCCATTTTCTCTGAAAGAACCACCAATCAGCAGGCGCTTCTCCAGAGGTGACGTCACTCAGGTAGACACTCGTCAGGTGATGTTTACAGTTTCGACGCAGTTTTCTCTCCATGTTTTAAGAGCAATAAGGAAATGCCACCAGAAAATTATTTATAATGAAACAAACCTAACACATATGTCCAAGTGAATTTGAAGAGGAGCGGTTTAACAATAAAACAGCAATTCATTTCCCTCCAAGTCATGAGTTTGGCTTACATGCATTTATGCCTAAAACGTCACAGATTGCATCATTCTGTAGTCAGGAGGCCATTTACTGTAAATGTCATGTAGCCTACATTATGAGGTAAAGAAATTCCTGAACCCTACCTTTTGTGGAGTGCTTTGGATAAAGGAGTCTGATCTGATTAGATATTAATGTAGAGACCTAAAATAAGACATGGAAAATCTGACTCTGGCACATAATAAAAATGAAAGTAAGACAAGACAAGTGGGTATGAGAAAATTCAGGAGTTGCAAAATAATTTTTGTTTTCTGGGAATGGCATTTCTGAGTTTGTGAAAATAATATTTAAAAAAATGCACAAATGTTACCAGACAAAAATCAGGAAAAAAGTCAATAATTATGCTTTAAAGATATAGAAGATATAAACACCAGTAACTATTTGGTCTTCACTTGGAAAGATTTAGCTAATTTGACCATTAATTTGACTTATTAATACATTATGTCACATGTTGTTGCATGAAAATGAAAGAGAGGGAAAATCCATTCAGAGTCAAACCAGTTTGTCTTCTGTGGGCTTGTTTACAGGCTGCTTTTCACTAAAAAGGACATTAGATTCCATGCTTTCACTATCCTTTCATTAAAACAGATGTAGCCATAATATAAAGTACTGATGATTTATATATTTTTTTGTATTCATAGCAGTTTATTGAACTGGATAATACATAAATCAATGCATAAATACACAAATAACATCTGTTTGCATTTTACATTATGTCCTTAGCAGACGCTTTCTTACTTTCAAAACATAGGTCTATATTGAGTCTGTGATGAAGTGCACCAAGGGGATTTCTTTAACTTTGTATACAGTGCCAATACAGACAGTGTAGGTGTACATTACAGTAGTATCCAGTAAATGATAACAGAGACACGTTTTTATAAACAGTACTTCCTGTATGTCTTACATAACGCATTATCTTGTAAAGATACAGTTCAATTCTGTGATTTATATTTCTGCATATCACACACATCTACTTCCATATGTGTAAGATGAGTTAACTAAAGGCATCTCTTGAGTATTTTTGTGTTCCATTTACATTAAACAGTTCAATACTGTGGCCACTAGAGGTCATCTGAAGGATGTGTGGGCAGACCATGGCTGCTATCCTGAAATCATGAGAGTTTCTTGGAAGTCAAATGTTTGACTTGTCACCTTGTTTTCACTCAATACCTTTTGCATTGTTGCATGCATGTATAGCCTCCCAGTTAGGGAAACTGGGCTTACGTCATACACATAATTCAGGGGAAGAATGTTTTATTGCTGAGAGGCCCAGTAATTGCGAAACTGCAAGTAATCAGCAAACATATCTGTCTGTCAAGTGCTGTGGTTTGTGGGAAATGCACCATGCAGACAACTTTGTACAAGGAAGTGCCTGTTCACATGACTTGGCCAGATGGGATTTTGATGCCATATAGACTGAGCATGACCTTTGTTGTCAATTTTAAGTGAAGAATTGCACCCTCAAACTAAGGAGTGTGAGTGCAAACAGAGACACTCATCAATTCTCATTATTCTAAACCAAGCAAATGTATGATATGGAGGTTTCAGTGTCCTGGCAAGGATATGTAGGGACATACAAAAGATAAAGCATCCCCCAATACATAGCTGGCTGGAAGCTCACCTTCCAAACACACATATGTTATCTGACAGATGATTAATGTTTGCTGCATATTGCTTCTAAAAATACCAATGCTTACTAATGCTTTTATTTAAACTCCTCTGTAATGATGTTTTTATAACTAAATGTGCTACTGTATGAAGTGAGTGTTTCTTTTATATGCCTTAATGATGCATACATTAAAAACCATTGTATTCAATGTCTTTGTTTGCATTTTTTGTGTATGTGGGTATCTTGCAAATTATGTGGGCACTGTAGGTTCAAACTGTTATAAATGGGAACATATTGACTATTTTTAGATGTTGTGATTAATCCCCATTTCTTTTATGCTTTTCACCATTTTAATCATCCATTTATAATTAAAAATGATGAATGTCTCTCGAGTGTTGGCTATGCATAATATTATATTAAAAAGATTTATTTTACTCTGAACTTTACTCCAGTTATTAGACCATCATGTGACCATTTTGAATTATTGAGTGAGACCAAAACATCACGTAAATAATGAATGAACAGGGTGTAACAAAGCTGGGTAATATAGAGTCAGAGGCACAGACGTGAAGCAACAGGGGAAATCCCTCATGGGATGAGTAACATTCATTAGTTGATTTTACATCTTAATTGAGATGAGAGGAAGGGAGAGCCAGTATACGTTCAGCACGTGAACACAGATAGCAATCATTTTTTTCTACAGCAATGACAGCATAGTTGATACCCATATTACGAGCCACACTTGTCTGAGAAAATGTACTTCTTTCAACTACTCTACTATATACACGTGTAGCACATGACAAAAAAAAAAAAAAAAAAAAACTGGGTGTGGCTCAACTGTATTTACTTCGCGGTAATGACGTTCTCAAGGAGGCAAACGCGGTGCGCATGCGCACATAATATGGTTACGCATGCAAGGCAACAGGTAAGTTTAGTTTTTGCAGAATCCGTTATGATATTGACGCATTTGTGGGGTGTGATGAGACATTTTATAGTCTATTGAACAACACAATTTATTCTAGTACACTAAATTTTCTATCCGACTTGAGTTTTTGACTGAACTCATAAGTTATGCATAAACAGTTGTGTTGATGTAAACTGTATAACAAATGCGTTTTGAGTATCCTACTTCCCTACTACTATATAGTAATATGTCCGAATTCACATTAAGTTAGTCATAAAACAGATGGACACTTTACTATCCCATGAGGCCATGGGAGAGAATTTGTGAATGGCAGTGACACTACAGAACTGATACAGGTAGGTCACAAGATAATAAATAATGACAACATGGCGAATGTAGTATTACATACTGCAGTAACTGCACACATTCATACTATATAGAATTTTTTTTTAGTGCTTGTGAAGTAATTACCTGTTCAAAATTTTGAAATTGCATACTCTCTTGAGTAGGTACTTATTTTGAATAAGAAATTACTTCACAACTGCTAAAAAAGTATGTTCTATATAGTATGAATGTGTGTAGTATGAATGTTATTAAGACGTACTACATCCGCCATGTTGTCCTTATCATGTGACCTACCAGCGTCAGTTGCGTCGCTTCACGGCCCTTCACAAATCTTCTCCTGTGGCCTCATGGGACAGTAAAGTGCACACTTCAGAATCTCACTGCAAATAGTAGGCTATCCGGGAACTTTTTGCCTACTATTTTATGAGTACTGTGAATTTGGACATACTTCTTTTGTCACATTCTGTGTTTCGCCTACTATATAGTAGCGAAGTATGCGATTTTCTTTAGCAGCACTTGAGTCTTTTTGAACAAATTTTTAATGGCCTCTACAATTTTAGCTCACAAAGCTTTTGAAAAACAACGCTCTAGCTCTTTATTTGTTCATGAATCGGTCTTGTACTGCTGTTTGTGTTTTTGTGTGCAATCTGCAGGGACAGCTCAATAGAAAGATATGCTTTCTTGTTATAATTTTGTGGTTTACAATGTTTTTTTTTCCTCACTGAGATCTGATATTAGAATGCAATGTCTGTTTCTCTTGTTTTACTATAATAATATAATATTAAAGTAACGATAATATCAAACATATTTTGTGTAAACCTTTTTAGTCATAGTCATCTTCTGTAAACAATGTAGGTTAAATGATGATTCTTTTTGTCCAGTAATTTTGATTATGATTTTTGCCTGTATATTACCAATGAGCTGAAATGGTGGTCCTCCTTAGTGCTTACTAATATCAAACTTTTTGTCCCCTTTTATTCATTGATGGAATGTGTTACTTTACAATAATTAGTGGTTTTCTCACATGATTTTAAGACTTCTACGTAAATGGCATCATTGCAGTATGGTGTAGGGCCTCCTTTTGCAACCAATAGAGAATACATTTTTCTTGGAAATTACAGATATAAATCCTTCACAGTGGCCATAGGGATTGTGAGCCATTCTTCTTCCAGAACAGTGCTCAGGTCAATATGTGATGCTGATCGTACAATTTTTGAACCATTGGGTGCACATTGTCCTCCAAAATGGTTCGGTAGTCCTTGGCAGTGACGTGTCCTTCAAGCACAGTAGGGAATTCTTTACAACGTAACTCCCATGGATGTAAAGGTGAAGGTGGACTCATCAGAGAACAATACATGTTTCACAGACCACACTGTACACTGTTTGCACCATTCAAACCGACATTTGCCACTGGCTCGAGTGACCAAAGTTTTGGCTATAGCAATCCAGCCATGAATATTAACTCTGTGGAGCTCCTAACCAACAGTTTTGGTGGAAACAGGAGAGTCGAGGTGCACATTTAAGTTTGTAGTGAGTTGGACAGCTGTGTTTTGTAATTTTTTTAGATACAAACCGTGTTAGTACTTGGACATCCCTTTCAGACAGCTTCCTCTTGCGTCAACAGTTATTCCTGTTGGATGTGTTTTGTTAAAATTACCCTGGATATACCATAGCTCTCGATACTCCACACAGACTTGCTGTCCTGGTCACAAATGAGCCAGTGAGATGCGCATCAATAATTTGTCCTCTTTTGAACTCTGATTTGTCTCCTATTATGTTGTGTGGATTGCAATATTTTATGTACAGCTGTGTTATTGCTCTGCTAATTCAATCTTCACACTCTGCTCTTACTGATAGAACATCAGAATCGGTAAAGATTGGTCACCAGGCCGCATAAACGTGAAACCTCCAACACTATATTGACCAGTTTTTCATTTTCACTATCCAGCCACTGTGTGTATACAATATACTGCTAATAAAAACTAAGGGAATACTTAAATCACACATTGGATCTCAATGAATTAAATATTAAACTTGAAAATCTTTATTTATATAAATTCTATAATTAGTTTAGAACAAAATTATTTGACAACAGTCAATGGAAACCAAAATCGTCAACACACTGAGGGCTGGATTCAAAATCATACAAAAAAATCAATGTAAAAAACTGATGTTACAGGCTTATCAAACTTGCATGAAGTTCATAACAGCAACTCATAATGTAAGTCAGTGGTGTGTAGTATGGCCCCCACGTGCCTGTATGCACTCACAACAACGTCAGGGCAGGATTTCATTGGTCTCTAACAGCAGTAAGGGAACAATTGGCTAGCATGTGAAGGTCTGTGCGACCCTCCAAGGATATTCCTCCCCAGGCCATTACTGACCCAGAGCCAAACCGCTCATGCTGGATGATGTTGCAAGCAGCATAACGTTCCCCACGGCATCTTCAGACTCTTTCGCATTTGTCACATGTGCTCAGTGTGAACCTGCTCTCATCCGTGAAGAGAACGAAGTGTTATCTGGCAATTGCCAATCAAGCTGTACGGCGCTAAGCTGTGAGCACAGGTCCCACTAGAGCACGTCAGGCCCTCATGCCACCCTCATGAAGTTTGGTCAGAAACATGCACACCAGTATCCTGCTGGAGGTCATTTTGTAGGGCTCTGGCAGTGCTCCTGTTTCTCCTCGCACAATGGAGCAGATAACGGTCCTTGCTGCTCAGTTGTTTCCCTTTCACGTCCCTATCCGGCTCTCCTTGTGTAACTGCCCGCCTGGGAGACACAGCAAATGTGGAAAGCACTTATGGATGTGCCATCCTGGAGGAGCAGGACTGCTTGTGCAACCTGATTGGTATGTAGTGACTCATGCTACAGACAGTGACAAGCACCCTTACAAAACACAAAACTAAAGACAAATCATTCAGGAAGAAAAAGAAGAGAGCAATTGTCTATGGGCACCACTTGCAAAATTGTTCCCTTTTTGGGGGTTGTCTTGCTGTTGCCTCAATTTCATTTGCACCAAAGCAGGTGAAATCTTCATTCTGGGCGACTAAATAATATCTATCATTAGCCATTGGCTAATAAATGTTTAGATTTTACTCAGCAGTGCATGTGTTAGAAGCTAAGAATAAGTTTAGCATAGAGATATTTTTACTTGCTGAACACTTTCTGTCAAGCGATCTGTCTTTCATTTCAGCTCAGGATGCACAGCATACCTGTAATTGATAATACCGTAAAATCTAGTGTGAAGGTGCACAACTTGCCATCGCTTTGATAAGAGCTCTGTGTTTCTCACTCACAGACACAAAGAAAGAGAGACTTACCACTCAGAATCAATGCGCGACATGTAAACCGTATTCGTTTTTGTATTTTCCTAGCCTGACAAGCCAGACCCACATCAAGATGTTGGGTCTGGGAACTCACCATTGACAGGGCTCAATCCGAGGAGCGGGATAAACGGTTGTCTTTCAAATTCCCTCTGCACGCAATTGGATAGCGCTACAACCAACCAGAGCAATGTGAAGTGGAGCTAGTTGATAGATTAAACTTTCGCCGTATCTGGTCGGCAAAACTCTACACATCTTCCCTTCTTAAGAATGACTTCAGTTCCGCTCTTTATTATTTTCTCAAAGAAAAGCTTAACTCCAAGTCTTCCAGAGTCGCGGCCAAAGTTGATTCGAAAGACCGCCGTTCGCCAGCTTTTTCTTAGCTAGTATTTTCCTGTCAAAACAACAGATTCATCTTTTAAAAACAAGCAGAAGATATGTGGTTTCTCCGGTAGTGGGCTGGACTAATGTGCAAACGGCAATCTCATTGTCTGGTGCTCATCTATTACCTTCACTGTTTTGTTTTCAGCAAATCAGTTCAAGCGAACGCTGACAACGTGACTAATGTTCATGAACTCAGCAGCTCATCAATCCGTAGTGCGTTGTATATTGTTATTAGTAGAATTATTAGAAGTATTTTTATCTTATTAATAATTACTATTATCTATTATCATTATTTACAGAAACACTGAATGACCAACAAAATCTTAAAGGAACACGCCGACTTTTTGGGATTTTAGCTTATTCACCGTATCCCCGAGTCAGATAAGTCCACACATACCATTTTTATCTCCATGCGTGCCATAACTCTGTCTGACGCACCCACCACTAGCCTAGCTTAGCACAAAGACTGGAGGTAAACGGCTCCATCTAGCCTACCGCTCAATAAGTGACAAAATAACGGCAACATTTTCCTATTTATATGTTGTGATGTGTATAGTTACATCGTGTACTAAGACCGACAGAAAATGAAAAGTTGCAATTTTCTTGACCGATATGGTTAGAAACTATACTCTCATTCCTGCGTAATAATCAGGGAACTTTGCTGCAGTACCATGGGTGCAGCGGCGCAATGATATTAATCAGAGCCTTATCGGTATAGAAAATTGCAACTTTTCATTTTCCGTTAATGTTCCTTTATGCACCATCTCCAATCCAAGTTATGTCATGAATATCATGTATCATGTACTGTGTGTGTATATATATATATATATATATATATAGTCATGCTTGACCACAGGAAGAGAGGAGAACAGACACGGCAATGCAGTGAAGTGTTGTCCCAGGGGGTGTCTTTATTCTTCCAAACAGTGCACAATTATGTGCAATCAAACTCAGTCTCTGTGTTTTGGTGCTGGTGAAGTGTTCTGTAGTGTGAAGTGCAGTTCCTCCATGCCCCGCAAAGGAAGTTTAGCCAACTTAGCTGGGCGATCCACACTCACTTGGGGTAAGTAAATCACTCTCTAGGCAAAGAAAAGAGACACAGAGGTTAGCCACTGCTCTCCCATGTTCTGGAGCTTATATCTCCCTGTGAGTGATTGTCTCATGGCCATCAGCTGGGACCGCCAGGTGTTGCCATGCTTAGCATTGCCATGGGTGACGAGTAGGGAGCCAGCACTATCTTGTCACTATAAACAAATGCGGTTAATCATGATTAATCGATTTGACAGCACTAATATAAATAATATAGTTCATCAGTCTGGCAAGTAAGCAGTTATACTGTGATTATGTGTTCCCTTAATTTTTTTGAGCAGTGTGTATATGTGTATGTATATACATATTGCAGTATGTACATTACTGCTTGTTTCCACCACAGAATCAAAAATAAAAAAGGTAATTGCGACTTTATATCTCACAATTCTAACTTTTTTCCTTGCAATTGTGTGAAATAAAGGCAGAATTGCGAGTTATAAGGTTGCAATTTTGACTTTATAACATGCAATTGCGAGATATAATGTCAGAATTCTGAGATATAAACTCAAAATTGCAACTTTAAATCATGCAATTCTGACATTTCACACAATTCTGAGATTATAACTCTCAATTGTGAGTTTTTATCTCGCAATTCTGAGAATTTTTTTTTTTAATTTCGAGGTAAATGTAGGTGGGGAGTGAATGAGTAGCCAATCTTCCACCCTCAACACCCCCAACTGAGGTGTCCTTGAGCAAGGCACCTAACTCCCAATTGCTCCCCGGGCGCTGCAGCTATGGCTGCCCACTGCTCTGTGTGTGTGAGTGTGTGTGTTCAGTCTGTTCACTACTCACTGCTCTTAATGTGTATGCACTAATGCAGAGGACAAATTCTGAGTATGTGTTGTCATACTTGGCCTTCACATCACGTCATGTCATGTGATATAACCTTTATAAGACTAAAAATTCCATTCCGTTTTCCACATGAATCTGAATTCAGAATAGCATCTGCAGTAAAGATCATATTAGATCACTGCTGTAAAGAGTTTGACGGTTGTCTCACCTCCAAACATATATACACACATACTCTCACTGGTGCCCCATTCACACTTACAGGGATAAAATCACTGGAGGTCAATGCTAAAAGTCGGAGTGCTGAATGTGTTGTCCAGCGGGTCACTGTTTGGAGTCTCGTTGTTAGTTGCCACATTGTTTTATGTTGAGCTCTGTGTGTTTCGCTCTCTTTGAAAGTGAATCATGTCTGGTTGCGATTTCACTGCAAATCACTGTCAATGTAAATGTGCAACTCCTTAATGTCACCATGAAATCAAAATTGACATTTATTTACAGAATGTCGCAATGTTTATTATAAGATTTATCCGTGCACATCATAATTTTTTTTTTAAAATCATTCATATGCTCATGTAATTGTGTAAAACGTTAACCTCTCCTTCTCCTCTAAAAAAATGTATGTCTTGGCAGATTGCAAACTGGCATTCAGATCTTCTTTCATGTAGTTTGCAACGGCCAACTTCCTACAATCCAATCAATTACTGAAGGATAAAATCAAATCAAAGTCATAGTTTTCTCATTCCCGAAGCCATTTCACTCTTCCGTTTCATGCACTCTTGCAGTTCAAACAGTGAAGCATGACGTTTGCAATGCCAAGCATTCTCAGGAAAGGCATGTATTAATAAAATGTATACCTTTAGGGGAATTTAAGTTGGCATTTAGATATAAATGCCAAATGCATTTATATGAATATAAGGACAGATTAAGTTAGTTTGCTGCATGCTTTTATATTTTAGACTCTTGCAATGCAGTTTTATCCAAAGCGACTTAACTCATGACTTTTGGCATTGCAGGGCACAACCACAAACCAAACAATAAAAAGCAGACAGAGAGTCTATAAAAAAGCCATAATCCTCAAATTACTAGGTGCTACTTTCTTTGATTAAAACCGCAATCACTTCAAATATCGTCTGGTCTGACTAAAGTTACCGCAGTAATCAGGATTGCGTGAAAGTACAAATTGAACCACGCTCGGGTTATAGGGGTCAGTTTCTTTCACTTTCTGCCTGTTGTAGATGTAATCAGTCTTGCCCAGCCTTTACTTGCTAGTAACTTGTTCCAGCCGCAGAGTTAGAGAGACCTGAACGGTCTTAACAGTGCACGACTAGAACAAAATGGCTGGCCATTAATTGTTTATAACCACGTCTCTCTCCATACCCTGTTTGACCTTATCTTGCACCTGACCAGTTAAGTATATATGAGACTGAGGGTATCTCCAGAGTATTAGGGCGATTGCCGCCTTTGTGTGATTTTTCTTTCCCCAATCTCCTAATTGGTCCTATCAAGGGTTATCAGTCTGGTGTCGGGTTTTAGAGATAAAATCAGATAAAATTAAGGACACATTGTTTAGGGCACCTAGTCTGGAATGTGGTGTGACCGGTGTAACTGCTGAGGAGGTTTTCATATATATTTTAAGTAGTGTCATTGTTTATTTAAAATATATTACTTAATTATATAAATGGCAATGCATATCATTCCCCTGCTTAACCAAAGAGGATGCGTTTATATTTTGACAATTTGCACAAATTGTTTGCTGAAATTGACACGTATCAAACTGTACTAACAAACTATTTAATTGCTTTGCCTGTGGACCGCCTGTTTGCTTATGTCTAAAAATGCAGAGGGAACTATATTTTTATGACAAACAAATATTGCGATATCATACTTCAGAAATGACACCACTCAGTTGACGGTTATATAATACCTAGGGTTCGTCTTACATAACCACAAAACATTAACAGCATTCTCTTACATACTATATACATAGTTTGGTATTTGGTTACTTTGCTGTCTCACTGCTCAATATTTTAGTGTCTCAACTGGACTCTCACCTCCAGACAAGAGTGCTTCTTATGACTTCCTGTCAAAGTACTGATGTGCAGAATGTATACGCTAAAATGAGTTTTGGCGTGCATATACGCCAAAACTCATTTTGGCGTGCATATGGTATGGCGTTTTTGGCGTATTATATGTACGAACCCCCCACACCCCCACCCTCACCCTACCCACAAGCGTGTCATAGACACACCATAAAGAGCATATCATATGCACGCCAAAAACGGCGTACCATATGCACGCCAAAACTCATTTTGGCGTATACATTCTACAAGATTGCACACTCGTACTATTTATATGCATTGTCATGAGATCGTGTTGGAAATCAATCATAGTCTTGAAATAACCACTACAAAAAAATAGCTAATTCAGTGTAATTAAAGTGATAGTTTAATCCAAAAATGAAATCCTGTCATCATTTTTGCATCCTCAAGTTGTTCCAAACCTGTATAAGTTTCTTTCTAGATATTTTGAAGAATGATGGTGACGAGACAGTTGACGGTAGCCATTGACTTCAATAATAGGAAAAAAAAATACTATGGAATTCAATGGGGTCCTTCAACCGTTTGGTTAGGGGTGTCATTTGGGTCTTGCTCAAATTATGACCTCTAAGAAGGCCATTTAAGGGGTTTACATGACAATAACCATGTAGATCATGTGTGTAAACATGCTTTATATTCTTTCAACGATGTTTTCTTATAAAATAAGAAACCATTTTGTCCATTTACGCAGAAAAAATACCTGTTAGGGGAACTACTGCAGCTTGATGGGCAAATATGAGCGTATAGTGAACATTAATCTAAACAAAGTTTTGATTTTATATTGATTTGAATTTGGTAATTGAGATCAGCTAAAAAAAAAAAAGCCCATTACGTCTGCATACTGTACATACTCAAGATAACTACTCTGTCCTCATAGACGGTGAGCTTTGAAACATTAATGCATGCACACATACACAAACAAAATGCCCTTAAAGATTAATGTGCTCTCATTGTGGGATCTTGCACTGTTTAGTCTCCGTCCCCGAAAAACTCCACAGGTCATGCCAACAAATCATGGTCACTCTCTCATCTGTCTCAGTGACCTGGGCGAACCTTTTTAAGCTCTCCAATACTGTATAAAAATAAAAGTGCTTAGAGTTGATCTTGTGGTCTATGAATAATATATATAAAATAAATGCAAAGAAATTAAATTAAACATTGAAATTGAAAAATGTTTTTCATTGTTTTTGTGGTATTGTGCTAACTGTGATCAGATTTATTTTTTATTTTTTTTCTTCACTAAAGCAGTGCATGTGTAGCTTCAATGTTTCATTACTCATTATTACTAAACATATTTGATTTTATGTTGGTTCGACACATAATCGTGCAATGAGAATCACACAACGAGTCCTTGTTAAATCACACAAAGAAGGAGCCATTACATTTAATATATATTTAATAAAAGGCACTCAGAATATCATGAATAAAATATAGTGCTTAAACAATCAAAATATATCATAGCATACATTCATGAGATGCTAAATCCCATAATGACCGCATAACACTGGCATTATCACCTTCGTCGGTGGGATAATTGTATAAAATCAAAATAGAACTCTCAGGATTTATTGAACAATGACTTTCAATATTGCAATTGATATTTTGCCATACTTTGACATAAAATGCATGCCTAAGGGAATATACTTATGATTCTTCCATTGACACAATGGAGGGTTGATTTAAATGTCATATTTCTACCTCTAGTCAAAGCATGATCATTTTATCAAATTCATAAATCTCAGTGTTTCCATGCATCTTTTACAACCGCATGATAAAAAGCATTTTAAGTTCTATATTGCAATTACACGTTAACTGCTGGCATAAGTTTAATTTTCAAGCTTCCCTGAAAAGTGCTGTATTGCTTTGCTTTAGTCAGTGCTGAAATGCTACAATCAAAATTTGCTTTGGAAACAAATATTTTTTCAACTTTGCTTTTTACAAAAACATGCAAATGTGCAATGTTTTATGCTAATAAAGCAGGACATATTCTCTCATAAAAGTGAGTTCCTGCAATAAAGAAACATCAAATTATGGATTTCTACAGACATTGTGTAATCACTAAAAAAAGAAATAAAGTAACAGATCTTACTCTTACTCCAAAGACAGCAATTGTACACTTACGAAAGACAATAATATCTCATACATGAAAATCTATTGCAATCATGGTCAAAGATAGACATATGTTTATCTGCATGATTGCATGGAAAAAAAGTTGTGTAGTTGTTTTCACATAGCTATGAATGTTAATATGCTTGTAAGATAATGATTCCTGTTCTGTTCATAAAATACATTTGTTGTGTAAGTCTTTAGGCTGGGTGATATATTCACTGCAATCTTTTCCATCTTTTAGTAGTGACTGATTGTTAATTGGTTTCACTATACAGTACATGCACTGAGATCATGCTCTCTGCCAATTTAGCTTTAATTAGTGTGATAAATGGAAATCTGTTCTTAAAGAACACTTGTTGCCTCCACCAACAGAACCAACCTAAATGAAAGCTTCTTTTACGTGTACACCGTTTGACCTAGAAGTTTTGTTTTGAGTGGCTAACCCATGTAAATTCATGCTTAAATTCTTGTGCGTTTTCCAGCCATACATATCGATGTGCATAACAAGTAAGGCTGTGATAGTAGGCCAATGAAGGCCAATAAGTGCTGTGTATCGTACTTGCTATCATCAGTGCTTTCATAAACATTCGGTCAAACAAGAGACAAGATAAGACGTGAAACTGCCAAGCAAAGGTGCGTACAAAAACTACGTCAGCATAGAAAGAATTAAAAAAACCTCTGACCCTAAAGATAGAGTTCTAGTGTCTCGTTCTCTGTGTATGCTGACAAAAATAGAAACACCAGAGGTAATGTGGGACGAGCAGCAAGCAGATGCTGCCACAGCACGGTGGGTCATCCAAATATAACATACTTGCATGCGTAAGATACTGTATTTAAATTTAAAACAGGCCTGACTATGTATGACACCTACCAGGGCTTTAGAGGAGACATTCGGTGACATTGAAAGATGGATAACAGTTTGGCATAAGCTTTTTCTCTTACAAGCAGCAGGGACAAAAGGTGATGTCAGTGCAAAACTCTAAAGGAACGACAACATCAGCAAAAGGTGGTGCTGGGTGGATGCTCAGAGTGCAGATTCATGATTCCTCTGCATTAATTTGAGGGACTCGGCAACACAGGCACTTAATCGCGATTAATTAAATGCTCGTTTTGACCTCAGTCAAATGCAGCCGTTTGCCTCGCAAATGATGACATGAGTATTTTTTTGTCTTCTGTGATTCATATTCCTTTTTCAGTTCAGTGCATTTCAGTTTGTATTACTGTAAAGCCTTAAAGGGATGTTCCTTAAAATATTTTTTTGCTTCCTTTTAGATAGTGCTTCTGAGGTTTTATAGTCATCCATTTGTGATTTTAGCAGCCTTTGGCTAAAACAGCGTCCTGTTTGACTTCTCCCACTGAAACAGCACATTCTGCAAAGGTACTGTTGGTATATGCATAGCATTAGGTATATATGTAGAACTCTTAATTAATCAGTTGTCAAACCATAAAACAGAGAGTTTCTAAGTGCATCGTTGTACAGTCGTTATTGCTAGTC
Source organism: Gobiocypris rarus (assembly GCA_023029165.1). NCBI lineage: Eukaryota > Metazoa > Chordata > Actinopteri > Cypriniformes > Gobionidae > Gobiocypris > Gobiocypris rarus. Next base: position 35,007,511 of record CM040921.1, on the reverse strand, counting down.
ATGTGAAATATACCAATCCTTATGGAATGCCATTTTTTGCTGTCTGCCAATTCCCATTGCTCTTGTCCAGCGAGTAATTGCTTTCATACTTCTCCTCAGCACTGCTTTTCTGATTTGCAGCAGCCTCAGCAGCAGCGTCAATCACGATTTTGTCCGCCTGCTCCGTTTCGCGATGGTAGAAGTAGTTGAAGTTGGAGACGATGACGGGAACGGGAAGTGCAATGGTCAGCACACCAGCAATGGCACAGAGGATCCCAACCATCTTCCCCCCCAGTGTGATAGGGCACATGTCACCGTAGCCGACCGTCGTCATGGTGACCACAGCCCACCAGAATCCTTCCGGGATGCTCACAAACTGAGTATCAGGTTCGTCAACCTCAGCAAAGTAAATGGCACTTGAGAAGAGGATGACGCCAATGAAGAGGAAGAAAATAAGCAAGCCCAGCTCCCTCATGCTGGCCTTCAGGGTTTGGCCTAGAATCTGCAGGCCCTTGGAATGGCGGGACAGCTTGAAGATCCTGAAGACGCGCACTAATCGGATGACACGTAGCGTGGCCAGAGACATGTTCTGGCCGGCGGTGGGGTCTTCTCCGTGGGTGGCCATCAGTTCTGTTATGACGGTAATGAAGTAGGGCATAATGGATACAATGTCAATGACGTTCATGATATTACTGAAAAACTCGCTTTTGCTGGGGCACACCACAAAACGTACTCCAAGCTCAAAACAGAACCAAATGATACAGATAGTCTCCACCACAAAGAAGGGGTCAGTAAAGACAGAGGCCAGGGCCTTAGGATGAGGAGTAGGGGTAAGGAGTGTGCCGTTGGCGTCACGGGTTAAGTTGATGAACGCGGGTGTAAATTCACGTTCGTCACGGAATTCCGGGAGCGTTTCCAGGCAGAAGATACAAATAGATATAGTGATGACAAAAACAGACACTAAGGCCACTGACCTGGCAGCGCTGGAGCTCTCTGGGTACTCAAAGAGCAGCCAAAATTGACGGTGAATCTCACTGGTTGGGAGTTGAGGCTCAGGGTCTTTGATGAAACCTTCATCTTCCCTGAACTGTTCCATGACCTCATGCCCCAGTCGGTAGAACACTATCTCATCTGCAAACACATCCAATGGCACGTTCGCTGGCCTCCGAATCTTACCTCCGGACTGATAGAAATACAAGATTCCATCGAAGCTGGGGCGGTTGCGATCAAAGAAATATTCGTTCCTCATGGGGTCAAAGTAGTCAATCCTTCTCATGGGGTCACCAAGCAAGGTATCTGGGAACTGATTCAAAGTTTTGAGTGTTGTCTCGTACATCATCCCTGAGACGTTGATAACCACTTTTTGCTCGCCCTCTTCGAGTTTCTCCTTTTCTGCAAAATAGTCCTCGCAACAATCTTTGGCTACTTTTCCTAGGAGAGCCTCGTTGGGACTGCCCTCGCTGTTCATCAGAACCTTCCAGTTGGAGATCAGACTGTTGCAGCTCGAAGTTCCTTTCTTGCTGAGTGTCGGTGGGGAGGCTGGTGTGCGCCTTGGACGTCTTCCTCTCTGAGGTGAGTGTGTGGGAGAATTTATGCCACAGGACCCGTGGTTTGGTTCTGGGGCATCTGAGGTGGGTGAGGTTGGGTATCCCGAGTCGCTAGGGTCTCCCAGGTTGATTCCGATGTCGTCCAGGTTCTCAAAGTTGACTAGAGGAACTTCCATGGCCTCCCTCCCCTCCCTGGGGCTGAGCTCAGGCTCCTAACCCAGGATGAAATGACAGACAAGCAGCCAAAAGCACAGGCCAGCCAGCCCACTGTGTGCCCACCTCAAAGTGCTTTTCTGGTACTGCAGCAGAGAGCCGAATCCCAAGGTACTGTCACCTGATCTGCAGATAAAGACAAAGGGAACAAACCAGTTGTGTTATTGCAAGGAAGGTAAGGTTGCACCTAGGAAACAAAGCAATCTAAAGTAACTATACAAGACAATGAAAAAAGGAACAAATAAAGATTTAATTTTTTAGCACCATTATTTTAAGCAAAGTATAAAATCTTACCTAACATGATGCACACAACTGCAGTCCATTCAAAATTAAGCATGCATATTATAGGTTAAAGGATTAATTTTCAAAAATTAAAGATTGTCATCATTTATTCACCATCTTGTTGTGTCAAATGACCTTCTTTTCGAGGCTTTCAAAACTACCATGACAGTATAATTAAATTCTTGAGCGTGATATTCCACGTCTTCTGAAGCTTTGTGAGGAACAGACTGAAATTTAATAGTGACTTTAACAGTCATCTGATCCGTCTGATGTGTTAAAAACCATTCAAACCTGTCTTGCTAGCTAAATCAACCAATTCAATGAAATGATTTAAACCAAAGGGGCAATTCAACAGAGATGTTAACGATTCCAACACCTCTACCAAATGAATCAGTCAGCTCTATATTTAAAAAAATGTCATGATTTTATTGACTTAATTAAACAAGTATTGTGATACTTTTATGGCACGTTTTAAGTTATACTGGTTTGGAACTGTATCATTAGGGTGAGTAAATGATGACAGAATTTTCATTTTTAGATGAACTAATCCTATAAAGATATACAACTAACAGATAGCATTGTAGTCTCTCCTTGAGAACTCCTTGAATGTGCCTAAACAAACATAAATAATGCATTCAAACTGAACTGTTTTCCTTTCCTCCCTGTCTATAATGTCAAGTGTGCTTTAGAGCTGAGAACTGCACTTTATCATCATTTCTCCCTTCCGGCCTCCTGTGGCAATACACACACTTTAATTCACATCTTCTGTATTGTAGTACAGGCGTTTAAAACAGCAGTAGACCTGTAGCTACACTGCTGCATTGCATCTGTTATTATTAGTGCTCAACAAAAAGGACCTTTTTCAGATTTAGAAATTGTAAGCAAATCTGTGGTTATAGACATATTTGTGACCATGGACCACAAAATCAGTCATAAGGGTAATTTTTTTTTTTTACATTTTATACATCACCTGATAGCTTTCCACTGATGAATGGTTTAGGATAGGACAATATTTGGCCCAGATACAATTATTTGAAAATCTAGAATCTAAAGGGTGCAAAAACATCTAAATATTGAGAAAATCATATTTAAAGTTGTTTAATTGTAGTCCTTAGTCATGTATATTACTACTAGTAATAACATTTTTATATAATTATGGTAGGAAATTTACAAAATATATTCATGGAACATGATCTTTACCTAATATGCAAGATTTTTTGCATTAAAGGAAATTCGATAATTTTGACACATACAATGTATTGTTGGCTATAGCCACAAATATACCCATGCGACTTATGGTTTTTTGGTCCAGGGTCACATTTGGCATGAGTTTTGGGAGAGAGTCAGAAAATATTAAGAAACGCAATCCTCCAGAACCAAACACACTTAAAGTGTTTTGGTTAATTCACCAAAAAAAGTATTCAATTACTCACCCTCATGTCATTCCAAAACCATAAGACTTTTGTTCATCTTTGAAACACAAATTCATGTAATGAAGTAAAAGGGCATAATGGACACAATGTCAATGACATTGAGCTGAAAAAAATAGCTTTTTCACCACAAAACGTACTGTAAGCTCAAAACAGAACCAAATGATTCATATGGTCTCCACCACAAAGAAGGGGTCAGTAAATGATGAGGAGTAGGGGACAGGAACGTGCCGTTGCGGTCACAGGTTAAGTTGGCAAATGCAGGTATAAATTCACGTTCATTGTGTATCCTTACATCTGAGAGATTTCTGGCCCTCCATTGACAGTTTGCACAACTACCACTTATAAATATTAAACATTTAGCCTCGCCCACAACATTTGAGTTTGGGAAATTTGGTCTAGACTTGATAAATTTTGGAGAAAATATGACCGAACAGAAACTGTTCGGACCTATCAAATTGTCAGGGAGGGCTTTATACGATGATGGACGGATAACACAACGTAATCATCCACATCACCAAAGAGCGCTAGGGTTGAATTTGTTCTAATCCTAAATGGAGAACCTGTTTGTATATGCATTCACCTTTACTATTTCTCTCAAAAATGATGGTGGAGTTGGGAAGTACTCTGTGTATCCTTAAATTCTTTTAACAACACCGGCAAAGATCGTTTACACTCTTCTTCTTCTACTTCTTCCAGCATGCAGTTGAGTTCTGTTGACAACTATGTGTCACTCCGTTGCTCTGATTGGTTGAAGGTCTATCCCAATTGAGGTCTTTCCTGGTTCGGTTGAAACACGCCCCATAATCACAGCCTAACGGAGCGGTATCAGACTCATATTCTGACTAGAATTAAGTATGAAGACGTCAGGCTAGAAATCCCTCAGATTCCATTAAAAATATGTTAATTTGTGTTTTGAAGATGAACGAAAGTCTTATGGGTTTAGAATGACATGAGGGTGAGTACATGATGTATGAATTTTAATTTTTGTGTGAACTAGCCCTTTAATGTTTCATGTTTAATATTCATGTTAGTCTTTTTGATAGCTTATTTGCCATCAGTTCCCATAAACCATTACAAAGAAACCAAAATGTAGTTAATTTATTTATTCATTTATTTATTTACAAAAGGCAGTAATTTAATTGAGTCCATATAAAATGTATAAAAGCTTATATATAAGAAATTGCTTCAGTCATTGTTTTATCTGTGGGATTTCTGTTCTTCTGGTTATCTGTTATCAATGTAGTTCCTGTAGGTGGAGTTTCAGGTAAGCAATGTATTATTACATCACTTCCTTTTCTGTTATCCTTGCACATATCAGATGAAAGTTACAGTGCTTACCAACTTTAAATGTTCATAAAATGATTTATTGGGTTTTAACTTTGCACAGATAATCTTGGTAAGTAATTACAGTAATCCTATGTAATTGATTATATATATATATATATATATATATATATATATATATATATATATATATATATATATATATATATACATACATATAGAAGATTGATATTTGTATTTATAGTGCAATTGCCTTATTAACTTCCATTTGATTTATAATGTAAAGTTTTCTGTGCATTATGTTTTAATGGAGTAGCCAAATTAGATTATCTGCGACTGTGCAAATGATGGGTGCCTTTTGGAATGGTTAACTTATTTATAATTAATATTAACTATAATTATATTTTAATAACTATTTAATAACAATTACTATGTTTTACTAAGTTACTAACTAAGTTACAAGTTATTTATACCCATTGGAAGTACAACATCGAGAGCGATTACAATATTAGTTAAAGCAATTATTATTGTTTGTACAATCTGATGAGTGCGTTGATATTATTTTCTGTGGTAATCGATAGCATCTATGACATTTTATGTTGTTTAACCCAGAGCATTTCATTAATATACACGTTCAGCATCTCAAATCTGACTAAAAGCCGCTTTTGGGTTCCGCTCAGGGTCTGCCTCCTGCCAGGGTCAAAGGTGCAGGTCAAAGGTCTAGTTCAGGCCTCTTATCTACAGCGTTCTATTTTCCAGAGAGTTTATAAGAGACAGGTAACCATAACCTGAACAGAGGATTTAAACAGCTACCCCTGGTACCACTTGACACCATAGAACCCACAGCCGCCAAAGAGAAAAGCTTCTGGCTCCATGACAGCTTGTGGTGCTACACTGGAAGGTAACGCACACCTCTCACCTTCGCTCCGCGTTATATTCCATTGACCCTATTAGTATACAGCAGGGCCTATCTTTTCCATTGTCAGAGGAGTATTGTTGGATGGGTGGGTTACTTGGGCGTTCTGTTTCATGTGGCCACATTTCTAGAGCATTGGCAAGATGCATCTAGTTTATATGGAAGTCCATGTCTGCAGTGCTGGTGTTTTGTTTTGCGAGAAAAGTTTCAAACAGTGCCCAAAGATGAATAACCGTATCAAACTGTTTAAATTATGATTATATACTCAGCTACAGCGGCCAAATATCTATGACACTGTACAGTATCTGCAGCTACCTTAAAGGGATAGTTTACCCAAAAATGATTTACTCATTCTCATTTTTCACCCAACCCTATATGCATTTCATCCTTCTGCAGAACACAAAAGAAGATTTTTGTCAATACAATAAAAGTCATTGGGCTCAATATTGTTTATGTACAATTCAAAACTTAAAAAAACAAACATATTCTTTTGTGTTCCATAGAATAAAAAAAAAAAGTGTTTGGACCAACTTGAGGATGATTAAATGATCATAGAATTTCTATTTTGAAACTAATCATTTTACATATATTCTATTCAAGAAACGTTTAATTTTTACTCATTTTGCATCTTAAATGTTCTCTAGTACCTTTATTTTCTGAGTGTAGTCCTCTCAGACATACTTATGTTACACACTTGCAATATTTTGTGCTGTCATTGTTAACCATATCCGATGCACTCTGCACCTTTTGTTTATTTATTATTTATTGTACTTCTTTATATTTATTTATTTCCTACATTATTCAACTGTAACTGCAACGACCTTGTGAAAGCAAAGGAAACTAATCTCATTATACCTGTTCAATGACAATGAGGAATTCAGTGAGTCTTAAAGGGGTAGTTCACCCAAAAATTTTAATTCTGTGATTAATTACTCAGCCTTTTATGTCGTTTCAAACCTGCAAGACTTTAATTTATCTTCGGAACAAATTAAGATCTTTTTGAAGAAATCTGAGAGCTGACACTTTGATGCTTACATTTTTTTTTAAACAGATCATAAAACTAATCCATCAGAATTAACCTCATTAGTTCTTGTGGAAGCTCAAACGTGCTGCGTAACACGAGAATGAACCTCATTGGTTCTTGAGGAAGCTCAAACGTGCTGTGTAACACGAGAATGAACCTCATTGGTTCTTGAGGAAGCTCAAACGTGCTGTGTAACACAAGAATGAAACTCATTGGTTCTTGAGGAAGCTCAAACGTGCTGCATAACACGAGAATGAACCTCATTGGTTCTTGATGAAGCTCAAACGTGCTGTGTAACACGAGAATGAACCTCATTGGTTCTTGCTGAAGCTCAAACGTGCTGTGTTACACGAGAATTAACCTCATTGGTTCTTGTGGAAGCTCAAACTTGCGAGAATGAACCTCATTGGTTCTTGTGGAAGCTCAAACGTGCGAGAATGAACCTCATTGGTTCTTGCTGAAGCTCAAACGTGCTGCATTACACGAGAATTAACCTCATTGGTTCTTGTGGAAGCTCAAACGTGCGAGAATGAACCTCATTGGTTCTTGTGGAAGCTCAAACGTGCTGCGTAACATGAGAATGAACCTTGATGGTTCTTGCAGAAGCTCAAATAAATATATTATATATTAATATACAAATACAATATAAAACAATGTCTCTTCAGAAAATTTTGGACTAAACCGCTCAATTCATATGGATTAATTTTACAATATCAAATTAATTTTTGAAGCGTCAAAGTGGTAGTTGCATAGCTGTCAATAGAGAGACAATTTATGTTCTGAATATCTTAATATTCCTGAATAAAGTCTTACGTGTTTGGAACAAAATGAGGCTGAGTAATTAATCACAGAATTTTCATTTTTGAAAATCCCTTTAATTGACGTGTGTGTGTGTGTGTATATAACGGGAAGGTTTACTGTTTTTTTCAGATTCATATATAACGGTACTGTAGTGAGGAACAAAGGTTACAAGTGACTGAAGCTTCCATCCTTATCCTGCAGGGCTTAGTCTAGGGAAAATGCTGAAGATGTGGAAATGCACCATGGACAGAGATGACATCTATATCCTTCAACTGTGCCTGTGTGTGTGTGTGCTCGTGTGTGTCTAGAAGATTGATCACCAACGTGTGGGAAAGTTTCCCCACATGCATCACAGGTACAAACCCATTGTTATGTTTTAAGCACCTCTGGGGCAGGTCACTACCATGTGCACATGCACAAGCACATTATGTAAGTATTGTACTGTATGTGCTAGATTGTATGCATAACTCTCTGAAAATGCAGTATCATAAATCTGAATCATCACAAATCATTTTCCCAGCTCGAGTCACAGGAATATAATTAGACAAAATGCTATAGCTGTCTTAGTTCTCAAGTCGGACAGATATTATCTGATTTGCAAGAGCAAAGAACCTCGTAACATACATTTTCAACTTATAGTCGTCATCGTTCACTCATCAGCTGTATGATTTTCTTTCTTCTGTGGGACATGAAACTATTTTCAAGAATGTTTTGGTGACCATTGCATGGACAAAAACAAAACAGATACTTCTCAAAATATCTTCTTTCTGTTCCACAGACGGAAGTAAGTCATTCAGCTAGGACACGAGGGTGAGTAAATGATGACATACTTGTGATTTTGCATGACCTGTACTGCTACGGATATCCCTTTAAAGTATTTGAATATATTGATATTTGAGTATATAGTGGTTAAAATGAACCACATAATACAAAGATTTACTAACAGCTTAATTTTACATTTAAACAAATGAGTCATAAACTTTCTAATTCAGATTTTCCTCCCTCATTTTCTTGCTCAAATCCAACATCAAACCAAAAGACAAAACTATTTCTAATTCTAATCTTTATCTCACTCCTCAAATCTTAAAACTCGATATACAATCAGATCTCACAGCACATACTGCATAAAACAATGGGGCTTGACGGAGAGAACACAAGATCTCTATTAAACTTCTATAGCAGCTCTATTCGCATCCTTTCAATAACAGCATCCAAAGAACAGAAATCACATGCTTAAGCCCATCTATAAAAACAAACACAGACAAGTACCCACCAGGGAGAACCTCTGGAGTAGGACGGTCCTTCTGTGAGCACTCTGATCCAGGATGAGTGGGGCTCCTCTTTTTGCTTCTGTCCCTCTCTAGCCTTGCTCCTCTTCTCAGCCTGCATTGCAATCAGATTTCTGCACACCCTTGTGTTCTGTATAAGCTCTCTCTCTTTCAGTAATCTTATGCCTCCTGAGTAACTTGAGACCCACGGCTGCCATCAGGGAGACGCACGCGCTCACACACGCACACACCTTACCTTTCGCATCTGGCTTGGCTTTAAACCTTAGACCAGGTTCCTCTTTCTGTGTGCGTCTCTCTCGCTTTCTGTCTGTCTCTACTCAGGTGCTGAAGTGTTGGGGTGTCAAAGGAGGACCCCACAGTGCTGGAGCCGGAAAGAGCTCTGCAGGGCAAACAGCGCTGAGTAAAGGATGGCGGGACTTGAGCTCCTGCAGAGTAAGCAAACAGAGCAACATCTCCTGGGCGCGAGAGCACGCACACACATACACGCACTCGCAGACTCACAATTACTCTCACTCACATATTTGTAAGTTACATAGACGTACAGTATGCAGTTACACAGACACTAGCATACTACAGTACTGTACACAGTTTGTACTGCATATGTACATATGCATAAATGCTTTCATGCATAGAATACTTGGAAAGCCAACTTTGAAATTTTCACGTTTATTCTTAGAAAAGTGGAAAGGAACAGCACTCAACATTAAAATTCGAACTCGGAAACTTGCATGACAAACATCCCAGCACAGAGAGATGAACTCAGTTAATGGTAAACCTTGACTTTAAAGCAAATAAATTACTTTAATGCGTTAATTTTTACACATGATACTAACATAGATGGGTAACATATCAAGCACGATTATCCCATCTGTCTTTGAATGGAACATAGCTTTATTGTGTCCAATATTGTATTTCACAATGCAGTGTGCTTTGACTTTACTCTTAATTTCCAGTGTGATGGATGAAAAGGAGGTAATATCCATTACTTTCTCTATCTTGAATTTGATTGCCAGAAGTTAAGTCATTATTACATACGCTGTTGTTCAAATAGTATGATTTTTCACACAGAGGCTTGATCGAACAGAAATGACTGTTTTCTGTTTTAATATGTAATTAATGTATTTTATTCCTGTGATGGCAAAGCTGAATTTTCAGCATCATTACTCCAGTCTTCTGTGTCACATGATCCTTCAGAAATCATTTTAATATGAGGATTTGCTGCTCAAGAAACACTTCTTATTATTACTGATGAAAACAGCTTAATTTTTATGGGAACCCTGATACGTTTTTTGTTTTGTTTGATGAATAGAAAGTTAAAAATATATACGAATTTAAAGCATTTATTTGAAACATCAAACTTTTGTAACATTATAAAATGTATATATAAATGTATATATATATATATATATATATATATATATATATATATATATATATATATATATATATATATATATTTTGTTTTTACTGACAGACTTAGGAACAATAGTATAAAATTGGATAAAAAATGCTAAATAACATTTTCTTTATATTTTCAAAGATGCTGGATGGCACTTGACTGAATTAAAGGTAGGGTAGACAATTTCGGAGAGGCAATAGCAAGCTAGCTTTGAAAGCGTGAGATCCCAACCTCCCTTCAGAGCGTCTCCAAAGCCACGCCTCCTTCAAAACACATGAACACACACAGCAGAGTCTGCAGAGTGTCACAAGAGATGACGTTATATTACCTCATGTCTCAAAGTACATCACATTAACATAATAATAATGAACATAAACAACTTACAGAGCTCTAGTTGTACCACCTGACTGCTGCAGATTAATTTCAGCATTGATAGTGTTGACAAAGAAACATATAAATCCAAGTCTCCATGAACAACAGCTCTGAACGTCATGGGTTGCCATCTCATCGTTACAACATGACGTGGAGGAACTGTACAATCTTATAGACATTGGACAGAATGCAATGTTGAAAATGTTTTGGGTCTTAGACTTCCACAGAAGATATATGTACATGTTTTAATATTAAGACCACCTTTATTATTGATTGCTATCAGTATGTGAAGAGAGTTTCAACAATCGTTAATAAAAAATCCCTACCTTACCTTAAAAGATGTGTGAAGTCATATGACAATGTGGCATATACTATTATTGTGGATTAAAGCATATTGTTTGAATTATAAAATATGGTTTATAGTGTTCAGTAATAGTAAGATAGTATTCTATTCTGAACATTGCCATACTTTTTGTAATGTGCAGAACCTGACACCCCCCACCACAAACACGTTTGTATAATGCACACATCCACATATGTTTCCGTCTCTTTCCATCATATCAGCTCAGGGGACCTGAATTGGCATCACTGTCAAACACATAAGCACACACTTTAACTCACATAGAAACACACACAAATCACATCACATACATCCCGGGCTCCTTCCTTCCCCCATCAGCTCGGGGGACCTGACTCGGCACCCAGTATCGCTGTCAAACACACACAAGCGCGTACGCTCTCACACACACATACACACACACACACACACACACACACACACACACACACACACAAACATCTGCAGCAGTGCTCAGCATCGATTCAGCTACACAGCACAGTCCAGAACTTTAAACTGCTTATACAGGATATCCAGTGCAATTCTGTTTAGGGTCCAGAGGCAGAAGTGAAAAGGGCCATTCATCAAGTCTTCTTTTAGCTTCTTGCTGATGTCTGGCAACTGCAAATGAGACATACAAAAGGTAACAATGTATCTAAGTGCTGCAGGACACTGATTTGGTTCCAGACAATCTGCATGTCTCTACAAATGTTCAGCAGAGCCTGAGTAAGGGTTTTGAGTAGGTCGCAAAACTGCTGAATGATCCACTGTGAAACTCAAACAAAAGGTGAGGAGAAGTTGAATGTCACCCAATTATTGATTGACGGAGGGCCATGCGACATTGGTGGCCTAAGTGTTCGCCACATCAGTTGATTGGATATGTGCTAACCCATCATACTTTGAACAATGTCAATTCATGTCATGCTTTAGTTTCAGGGACGACACAACCACGGATCGTTCATGGACCGTCTGATGCATGTAGTGGCTGGGGTTTCGCAGTTTTCGAGAGTTTGGGTGCACAGGTTTTTCTTCTCATGTTTACAAAGGTACGTTAACAGGCTACTACTTTGATGGTTAACTAGTTGTTCAACTCGTGTTTCATGCATGAGTTTTGACATTTGAACTCTTTTTTAAAGTCACCAGCCAGCGCCAGCATTTTTGGTCAGAATATTTTGTTGTATGAATATCTGAACATGCAATATATATTAAAAGAAAGAGCAGAGTCTCTGTTTTATTCTAGCTTCATGCATTCCTTTACATCAACATTTGAATGTGGATAAGTTTCATAAAAAAGCAACATTTTGAGCAAAAAGCTTAGAAAATAGTTTTTGTCAAAGAACGTTTGGATCGGATTCAGAATGATGATCAAAACACAGATGGAGTAGATCCAGTCCATTACCCCAAAAGCTTGCACAGTCCTATATCTCATCCTGGGTAGACATATTTTTTGGTAACAATAGGCAGTTTTGATTTATATGCTGTTTAATGTTGATGATCAAGTTACATATGCATCTGCTTACATATGCTATCACTTATTTCTGCTTCTTTTTCAATTTGAGCCGGAGATTCTGTACTCTTTCTGAATATGGGGGAACCCTGCCTTACTGTATAACAGGGAACAAATTCTGTCAATGCTGGGAAAAGAGTTAAAATGATAAACATAGATTTATGTTGTTATATTTCTAGCTGATACAACTTTGGTAAGTTTTGTTACATAACACCTGAATTGATTCAGTAGTCTTGTCCTCATTCACTGTGTACATCATTCATTGTAAAGCTGAGGTTTCTGATGCGTGCTTTAAAACGACACGTGACTTTTGTTTGACGCACAATAACCACACCTGGGAAAAACAGTCAAGTGTCAAATTTCCTCTAAGCTGATTCAAACACAGTTGGCAGTTTTGGTGTCAACTAAAGTAGCTACTAAGAATTAATTTGAGCTTGTCTATGCAGATGATAATGGCATATATAGACTGTGAGGGGCAATTAGTGCAGTGTCATATTCCATATAAGAGCAAAATCCCTCATTCTACATCCCAAGGTTCCTGCGCGCCGGAAAGGCTGACTGTAATTCATTCTTGACATCCTTGCCAACTTAAGCAGAATTGGTGCCAGCAGGCAAGGGTTCGCCAGATTAACAGACTGAACGCCCAGTCATGAATTTGAAACGGGAGACAGAAAGAGATAAAAACGAGAACGAATGTAATCTACTGCAATCTTGCCAGACAAAAACAGTGAAGAGGGAAAACTCCTCCAGTCAGAGGTGAATGTTTTTTAATCATACTGGAAAGGGTGGTGGACTGATGTTTTCCAAGGGTTAGTATCTTGATATTTTCCTGTCTTGAGATGATTTTGGCTATAGTTTAATACATTACTTGATTTTTTTAAATAATATTATTATTAAGTAAATTTAGTCTAATTTTAAGCAATGTATACTGTATGTATACACTTTGCTTAAAATTATATGAAATGTTTATGGGTCATTGACAAACAAAATAATATCTATTATTTAAATTTTCTTTTTCATTTTTCACCACATTGCTCTCTTAAATTTCTTTTATATATATATATATATATATATATATATATATATATATATATATATATATATATATATATATATATATATATATATATATATATATATAAACAACATTTTGTTGAAGTGTTGTGATGAGCAAACACCCTTATTCTCTTTTTAATTGTCTTAAGTAAAGTGTAGGCTTGCTGCATCACACCCATTAAAGGATTGAGCTGCAGCTTCCGAGGCCAGAAATGATCCACTCGCCCAGAGGGATTGTGCCTATAAAGAGTTCTGGATGTAGTCCAAAACATCACTCAGATGGTATAAATTAGCAAAAGCCCCTATAAATAGAGATGGAGCATTTAGAGATTTTGGAACTTTTTGAGAGACCAATCACCTGTTACAGAAGTGCCATCCATCAGCTAAAGATTTCTCAATAAAACAGACGTTGATACACTTAAGATTCCCTCCTATTTTGGAAACGATCTATCCGTACCTGCCAGTTTTGGAAGCAGCCTGTTAGCGCAGCCAACCTTCTTAATTAGTTCCGCAGCGGCTCTCACAGGTGCACGCCAGCTCTCCGGAGTCGTTTACACTTATATCAGACCTACTCTGTGGAGCCATCTGGCCTGCCTATTGTACAGCAATCCCACAACACCGGTGCTGTTGCGTTGGTTAAGGAGAAGCAATCTGGCATGCAAAAAAGCATATTATAGAATCTAGGTTTAAACTGAGTTACATCTGAAACTAATGGTGCCTGAAGGTAGTCGTGCCCCTCCTGATGGAAAGCATGGGTTGATATTTTTCAGGCAAATTTCCCAGAACAAGCTGTTTCACACTACCGTGCAATTTCAATTTTCTTTTAGATTTTTTAAATCTATTAACGTCTAACTTTAATGCTTGTGTATTCATTCTGTCCTTGGAAACACTGTGTGTAATAAGAATATATATATACACTTATACAAATATATACACTATATACTTGTACAAATGTATGAATTGCATTGCATAGTAACACAAAACCACGTGTAATGCAATGCTAAGGGATTGTAGACTTTCGTTCAGCAGTACATTGATCAAAAGTGACGTTAAAGACAGTTAGTGCTACCAAAGATGTACATTTCGAAGTAAATACTGTTCTTGTGAACTTTCTATTCATCAAACAATTCAGAAAAACAAACTATTTTCATCATTGCTTTTCTTGAGCTCTAAAATTCAGTTAGCTTAGTCAGTTTAAAATATATAAAAAGTTGTTTTAATTTGCAACAATATTTTCAAAATATTAATGTTTCTACTGTACTGTATTGATCAAATAAATGCAGCCTTGTTGAGCATAAAAGATTTAGTTCAAGAACATTAAATAATCATACTTTTGAATGGTTGTATGAGTGTGTGTGTGTATATATACATATATATATATATATATATATATATATATATATATATATATATATATATATATATATGTATGTAAAAATGTTTTGTTCAAAATAGTGAAAGTGTCTAAATGTTAAATTTTCAGCACTGCAAATAAGTAATTTACAAATAAAAAGTACATACATAAAAGAAGTACAATTTCATCTATGTGAAATGTTTTACTTGAACATTTTGCTTCTGCTATCTCTTTAAAATAAAGTTCACCAGGCTGGATATTTATTGACTTTAATGCCAAATACCACTGTAATATGGTTATTTTGTGGCGTGACAAGAGTTAACTGTCTCTCGCCTGTGTAGTCTTACATGTGAAATGAGACTTAGGCTATTAAGGTCTACAGTTTGTCTATAGTATTTCACAGACCTGCCCACATTGAAGCAGCCTGTCTATCACCTTAGCAACACTCTCACGGACTCTCACAGACTTAGGGACTCTCCGTTTGACACGGACCATGCTGCTGCTGTACGCGATCGATAGGGCTGAGAGTAATGGAATGGCTCCATTGATTTTATGCAGAACAATTCACTTACAACGAGATGATGCTTTCTATAAACAAATGGGTTTTAACGTTTACACCTCTTGGGTCTTTAGTTCTACTCGCATCAATTCTTTAAATAGTTTGTTTATGGGCTGGTTATGAAAATGGATCAGGCAGGCGGTATATCTAACTTTGAAAGTGCTGCATGTTGGTGGCAGGCTTTCATTATATTACGTCACTGTTTTGTGTTTAGCAGAGACTACCGTAGAACCACCTGAGAATATCCATGGGGTTAAAGGGACAGTTCACCCAAAAATTTAAATTGTCATCATTCACTCACCCAGTATGAGTTTCTTTCTTCTGTTAAACACAAAAGAAGATATTTTGAAGAATGCTGGTAATCAAACAGACGGTAGCCATAGTATTTTTGTTCTGCAATGGAAGGCAGATACCATCAACTGTTTGATTACCAACATTCTTCAAAATATCTTCTTTTTGGCTTTAAGCACCTTGCTCAAGGGATCAGTGATGGTAGCTTGTAAATACCCCTTCTGATTTGAACCTACAATCTTTTTTTGTACAAACCTATGTTTCTAGGCAATTAACAAGAGAAAATGCTCATATTCTTTCTTTTGAACATAATTAACAAGAGTAAGTAATCATCTAATACTCTCAGAAGTACATAAAGATACAACATCTGGCTATTTTTTCAAGCATAGTCAGGCTCAAATAGAATCTCCACTCACAGAACTTACTCTCATTCATAAAGTTCCAAACATTCCGCACTTACAAATAGTAATTTTGTCTAATTTGATTACTTTTAGCCACCAGAAACAATGTAGTCTCATTTTCTGTTTTCCCAAAATGCAATAGAATTCACAAAAATAGCAAAAATATAACCGTTTTGATCAATGTTTCTGAAACCTGGATACAAAACCACTGCTAGAGCCTTTATGAAGTTGAACTTTGATTCAAAATCCCCTGTAAGACTCCTGTAAGACTCTCCAGGCCTCTAAAGAGCTCTGTCTGCTCCCTCCTGTAACGACACTCCCAGCCATTGGTGGGCACCCCCTGCCCTTTAGTGTTCTCCCAGACACTAGGTGGCACCATCTGCTGCTCTCTGTTGAGAAACTGTTAAGCTACAATTGGAAAGCAAGAGTACACTGTGTTATAAGTTCATGCGTGCGTTTCAATCAGCTCCCTAGTTCAGTAGTCAGGGCACTGATTAGGACATAACTCAATGGGCTGACTTCCTGATCAGTGCTCTGACTACTGAACTAGGGAGCTGATTGAGACTCACCCCTTGACCCTTCTCTGTGTTCCCATAGTACCTCTCAGGGGCTGGAAGTCTTGGCTCAGGTAGGAGACCTGGCTGGTGGGACTGGCACAGCTTGAGATATGGATTGATGTCTTAGGTGCTGGAGAATCTCAGTTAAAATCTCAATGTTTGTGAATAGAGAGCTCAGCTAAGATGCGTTCCACATTGGAAGTTGTCGTCGGTGCTTCTGGTGGGTCTACTTCCATGATTCAGTCTTGCTGTCAATGCGCTGACATAAGGTGTGTCTTGAACCCGGGTCTCCCAGTCAGGGAAAGCTACTTCCCTACCTCTGGTCTACTGGAGTAGACAGTCTGTAGAAGGTGCAGAAGTAAAGGCAAACTAGGAGGCTCAGATAATTCAAAATCAAACAATCTTTACAAAATCACCCCTATACCCTCAAATAGGGCATTATTTGAAGGGACAGCCATTTGTAGTGTTATCAAGTGCACTCATTCTGTCATACATTGCACTCTGTCGGAATTTGCTTTGAATTTCACTCCTACAAGTTAACTGTATTTCAGATTCAGCCAAGGTGTCTAAGGTGGGTCTCCCAATTAGGGAAAGCTTCTTCCCTACCTCTGGTCTACTGAGAAAGACAGTCTGTAGAAGGAAAAGCAAACCCGGAGGCTGAGATATTTCAAAAGCAGATAGTCTTTACTTGGTCTCAGTCTACAAATACAAACAAAAAGAACAGTCATAGTTTTACAAAACAAAACATAGGCCAAATGGCAACACTTGACTCTTCTAGGACTCAGGCAATCCATACAGGGTGGGCTCAAGACTTAACACAGCTCAATGAAACTGCCAAAATTAAATAGGACATAATACAGGTGTAATAGGACATAAATAGGACATAATACATAATACATAATCCAATTTAACCTGATGGGTAGCCCTAACTAACGATTTTCACAACAGATGGTGCCACCTAGTGGCTGGGAGAGACCTCGCAGTAAAGTGCAGGGGGCACCAATGGCTTGACAGACAGCGCTCCCTAGTGGCCTGGTGATTCATTGCAGGAGGAGTCTTACACCCCGATGAAATGAATTTAGTTTATAATTACTTACTAAGAGAAGCATTTTTCCATGTTTAAAAATTAGTGAGAACAAAAGTGTTGTTTCAGTGTTTCCTTTGACACATGAAGTATTTCTTTCCTTTTCTCTCTAGTGACATTCCCTCTGTAGTAGACATGCTGCTTGTACAGATACTGTGTGGTGCTGATACTTGATCTAAGGAGCCTGTGTGTTGTTGGACAAGAGAAAAAAAAAATCGAATTAGCCACTGAGGCACTTTTATTGGATGCTTTTAGATCACATTAACGTTTGAAACAATGCATAGATAAGTAAACAATCCCTTTATTATTAGGGAGTCAAAAGAGAACTAAACCTCATCTCATTGATCTATCTATCTATCTATCTATCTATCTATCTATCTATCTATCTATCTATCTATCTATCTATCTATCTATCTATCTATCTATCTATCTATCTATCTATCTATCTATCTATCTATCTATCTATCTATCTATCTATCTATCTATCTATCTATCTATCTATCTATCTATCTATCTAATGTCTGTATATATATATTATTGTTTTGTATGCATTTAAATTAATGCACAAGGAAAATTAAGGCCATTTTAGGTCAACTAGTTTTGACATTGTGACATAACACAAAGCAATTAAGCACAGCAGCAAATGAATAATTGAAATTGCTTGGTAAATCTGTCAAGTAAAATTGTAAGTACATCATAATCCCTTTTTAATATTATGAAATTGAGTGAGAATTAAACGTCTTCACTTTGATCTTAAACTATGCATCTATAGTCTCTGGCTATGATTAGTCTTTTTTTTTTCTTTTTGCAGAAATGTAATTATCATCTATGACATTTCTGTTGCTTTCCATAAGAAAAAGATTCCCTGTTGGAGAGAGGCGATGCTGAGCTTGCAGTTGGTAATGAAATATTAACTCATGGTGGGTATTTTAAGACTTCTCATATTTCTGGTAGGTTACGAGAATCATGCTGCACCTTACATTAATAATGCTTAAATCACTAGACTCAGCAGGAGACACAGTCATATAGATTTATTGTGGAGGTAATTCATCTAAAGAGGTTTATGATTAGGCCTACAGAATGAAAGAAAAACTGATGAGTTTAGACTAAGAGATTTGAGTTTTGACTGGGAAAGCCCTTCCCTCTTTATGATATTTTTCCCATAGCAGCCTATTTATTTGATCTTGTATTTTTTAATATAACATACGCCATGGATTTATTTTTAACATCTCAGTGGTTAAGTTAAAATCCTGTTTCATATGTTAGAAAATAAATGACATAAGCAGCTAAATCCAACAGTATGTGGCATATCTGTGGTAAACAAACACAGCCGGATAGGGCATGTGTGAGTGAAGTCTGCCCCGACCTCCTCTGGTTCAGCAGTCTTCCATCTCTCAGGGTGGAGGGTGTGGCTCAGGAGCCCGTGTTCTTGGATCTGAGTCCAGGCCATATGGCACTGAACACTTGGGAGCTGAAAGGAGATTTGAATACTGTCATTGGTGCAGTGTTGCATTATAAAATAAAATAAAATAAATTCTAAACTAGATCACAAGCAGGTACCAGTATGTTACTTCCAGGTTAAGGCACAATCAGACAGTACACTTAAAAATTGGTCAGACTATAAGTTATATAGTCAGATAACAATAATAATCATACAATATGATGTAGCTTGTGGTTTCAGAATTGCAAAGCAATTATCCTTGAATTTATCTGTCAAATACAATTGTAAGCATACAGCATGGTGAAATTATTTGTCTTAAATTTAATTGATCTTAAAAATAATTGTATTAAAAAGAAATCTAACAAACAAAAAACAACATTATTAGACCAGATGATTTTCATCGTAATGACAATTTGGGTCAAGGTGTGCTTTAAATAAAATATATTTTTTAAATGTTAAATAAATATAATTATATTATTGTAATATTAATAAATAAATAAAATATTCTTAAAATTATATTTAAAATATATATTTATGTAAAATATTTTTTCTTTGATTGTAGAATGAAATATGACCCAGACATTTCCTTGTGAGATTCACCCATACAACCCAAAATATGCTCTTTTTGGACAGTGAAAATGTATGTGCTCTACATTTCAGGGCGCTGCCTTTAGAGGGCATCTCTGCTCTCCTTTTCAATGAAACATCACCTCGGGCAGCACCAGCACACAGAGGGGTTGAGATGAAATTTTGAATTTAAATCTTTATTTCTAGTCTTAGAGAATTACTCAAGCATTGGAAATAGCAATGCTTGAGTAAAATGAGCTAGAATATCTTTTTAGAGTCTGTACTTAGCCTATACTTCACCCCATGGAGTCAGTCCACATCCATATCGTAAATGATAAAACCATATTCAGTCAGGAAAAAAAAACTAGAGGGTAATCATTCTTTACTCTGTGGGCAAACGGCTTCGGAATACAGTATAGTGTGGTGTGAGAGTGACAGAAACGTAATCAATATTCTATGAATAGGGCAGATTAGGGATCATTTGCTGGTGGACAACATTTTTCTGCTAACCATAGGTGTCATATTTGATCCCGCACCTCCCGCTCCCTGTCATCTATTCTAGTCTCTTCTGATCATTCTGTCCTCCTCCTATTGTCACTTAGAAACACACATTCTCTCTTTCTCACCTTCCGTGCCTCAAACTCTCTAGAGCCAATATACATTGACAGTCTTTATACACCAGCCTTGTCTAAATCCTCCTCTTAGACATGCATGCAGTTCCCCATCTATTTTGTTCCCAAAGAAATGGCTATTTTTAGCACACCCTCATCTCTGTGGAAAGTGCGGAGGACTATATACGCTGAGCACTTAAAGCGGAGTGAAATCAAAGATGCCAACAGATTCCCTGAATGGTTTCAAGCTACAAACCTTTTCCTCTGGATGAGCTAATAATATCGACATCAAAAAGCTCCTAGTGTTCTGAAACTGCATTGCTGTCATTATTTCCTTTTCTAAAATTATCTGCCAAATAGTAGCTCTGAGCAACTCTGTGACATTTAGACAATGCACGACAACATGACGGAGATCCCTTGAAAGGAACAACCAACACAGCTTTCGGGTTTCATATATCATCTTCATTGTTGTATTTGCTTTAAGACAGTATTGATCAGTTGGAAGGGTTATATGCATGTCTCGGTCCATGTCCACTGGTGGTGCTCGTAAAGTGCATCTTTTACATCCAGTTACACTGAAGACATTTTTTTTTCAGTGTTTACATCCTAAAAACACATAGAGTGAATATTACAGACTGGATCACACTAACAGGAGTGTAAAACGTTCGGTGTCTTGGGGCTTGTACTTTACAGCCAGAATGGGTTGAAAGAGACTACATTCAACTCTCTGCCAATTGAGGTGTTGTATAAGTCTAGACTCCCTCGGTCTGGCTGTTGAGCACAAGCTAAAGGGTCTGAATAGCTTTACACACACACACACACACACACACACACACACACACACACACACACACACACACACACACACACACACACACACACACACACACACACACACACACACACACACACACACACACACACACGTTGTGTTTCCATGTTTTATGGGGACATTCCATAGGCGTAATGCATTTTATACTGTACAAACTGTATTTTCTATCCCCCTACACTGCCCCTGCCCCTAAACCTACCCATCACAGGAGACATGCTGCATTATTACATTTTCAAAAACATCACTTAGTGTGATTTATAAGATGTTTTCCTCATGGGGACTAAAAATGTCCCCACAAGGACAAAAATTTGGATATTGCCATCTTTGTGGGGACATTTTGTCCCCATACCGTAGGGATTACCAGTCCACACACACACACACACACACACACACACACACACACACACACACACACACACACACACACACACACACACACACACACACACCACAGATATAACACTGTTTTGCATAACTAAGCAATAGAAGATACTTTCTTTCTTTCTTTCTTTGCAGTCTCAGCATATACTGTAATATGGGATGGACAGATGCATGGCTCGTGTCAATCACAGCGGCCTTTCACACACTCAAGGCCAAAGGCAATTAAAGCATTGCACCACACGTTCTCGCGACTTAACTGTATTTTAAACCTATATCAAAATCTCACAACAGTCCCTGCTTGTGCTTTGAGTAAACAAGTTCCGTACATAATAATGTTCTTGGATTTGGATTGGATTGGTCAAAAAAAAATTGTTTGCAACATACATTGGATAACATTAACCAATAGCCTAATAGCTGTTTAGGCATTGTTTTGGCAAACGCACAGTCAGGTTTGGAGCACAGTCAAATCAAGTGCCATCTTACCCCCCCAACTCCACCCATTGAACCTGGAAATGTATCACATTATTAATATTGACTTCATTATTTTAAGCAATGCTTAATGTTGATTTTAAATTGTGGGCAACATTTTAGTTTATGGTCACATTCTCACTATTAATTAGTTGCTTATTAGTATGCATATTACCAGGATTGTGGCTGTTTATTAGTACTTATAGAGCACATACTAATGCATTATTCTGCATGACCATCCTTAATCCTACCCAATACCTAAACTTAACAACTACCTTACTAACTAATAATAGGACTAACCAGTAAATAGGAATTTGAGGCAAAAGTCATAGTTAATAGTTAGTCATAGTGAGAATTGGACCGTAATCTAAAGGGTGACCTAATTATGTTATTAGAATTAAATTTTATATTTTCTTTAAACCAAATTAAATTACTGGTGTAAATCTGTGTGATAAATGTAACAGAATTAATAACAGTACCTATTTTTAATGTAAAAGTAAATGTAATAGAATTAATAATAGTAATATAGCTTTATTGAAAGGTGGTTACATGTTAGTTTTGATTGAATTTGGCCTTTAAGCTCTCTCTCCCCCCTGTCATGTTTTTTAAACAAAACAAAAAAAACCCACTGAAGACAAAAAAATTGATTGCATAAGTTGATGGACATCCTCCTAAACCGTGGCAATGCATGGACTGCTTACAAATCGGTTTTTGTGACATTCAATTCTGTCATTTAGCCTTTCAAATGACATTTAGGAAATCAACGCACAATGCAAAAGTAATGCGAGAAGCTAGAGCACCTGCAAGCAAAGCAATGAGTGTGCTTTTCAGTGTTCTTTCACAGAGGTCCCTGTCCAACGACGCTTCAAATAGGTACTGTTATAGCCCTGACATTTCATACTGCCAGGTTTAGCACCAAAAGCACAATTAATGTTATTGCCTCACATTAAATATGAAGTTAAAATGACAATGTGTTTGCATGTGTATTAGGATGATGCATGCGATTCACCAACAGCATACTGTCCAATGTCATGCATAGAAAACCTGCTATTTGCCTGCATTAGAGCTGAAGTGTGTCATCTCTGCTCTCCTAATGGAATTACAAAAATGATTATTTTCAAAACAGATCTAAACACTCCCCATCTACCATTACTTCATTGTTTCCCCCTAATATCACACCATTGGTTGCAATGTTGAGTTGCTTAAAAAAACGTTTTAAAGTAGCCTAATCTGAGATCAAATAAATTATTTTAACATTTATAAAATAAAAAGTACACACTTCAGCTTTAAAGCATCCAAACGTAAGGTTAGTACATATCTTAGGCACTGGCTATGCACCTTATGGCGACATTGAGGTTCGTACATGTTTAACCTACCCGAACTGCGCATTGCAGTGATGTCTATACTCTAAATGAAAAAAAGATAACATAATTACCAGCAGCTGTGAAAGCAGTATCTGCTTCTAAATTAGCAGCATCAGCACATACAGTTTGCTAACAAAAAAATTGAGAGATGAAGACAAAGGCACCTGCAGCCCAGGTGAGATATTGGGATAATAAGGATACACAGTCATGTGGCATATCAAATAATAGTCAAATCGTCCATCCATAAACAGTCCAAACTTGTGTTTAAGGAGGAGCATGAAAACAATAAGATGCTAAAGATAATGGCTATACTTGATACAATATAATGGCTATAGTACCTTATACTTGATAAAATACGTTTTAGTAGAGGATGCAATAACACTGGCTGGAGCCAAAAGTTTTGTAGAAGGTCAATTAAAAGAACACAATATTGACTTACATAGTTTCCAAAGCTCTCTGCTGAATCATTGTCAGCGATTAAACAGTCTTCAATGCAAGAGACAAGGGACTTGTGAAAGCCTGTATATCTAGATTTCAAGGTCACCTGAAACTAAGACAATCAATGTCTCAGCAATCAATGCCCTAATGCCCTACTGTCTGTCCAAATGCAATGCTGAGTGTCTTTTTATAGTTTCACTTGCAAAACAAAACCTGATAACAGCACCTTTGGATCACAATAAAACAGATAAAAATAGATGTATATATTATGTATATTTACAGAGCAAGATACTTATTGTTGTAATATCTATCTAACTAGTTTCTGTATATCACTTTCTCTTGAGCTGAAAATCCATGCCATTAGGATTGATTTTGAGGCCATGCAACACTCTAATACCAGTGGGGTTTTTTTCTCAACCAAAGCCAGCAAAATAAAAGACAAAACATCTAACACACTCTATCAAGGCTTTCTAACACCCGAACATAATTTCAAGATGATAGACAAGCCAGTGATTAAAAAATAATCTGACATCATTGCTACAAATGTGCAAGGGGACATTAAAGTGTGAACTACAATATGGCTCATTAAGTGGCAAAGTCATTTGAATATCAACTACATTTAGGACTATCTCTGCAGCTCGCAGAATATACAATGAACAGTATGCTCGTACACAAAATACATCAAGCATTTCTTTTTTTCTGTGGCACTAGGGTGTTATTTTGCTTATTTTTCATTGAACATGTTCTGTGTGTTTTTCATCCTGAAGAACAGCAAATAAAAATGGTTAAAAGGTGATATGAGATTGAAAAGCAGACACTGTAGACTATAAATAACATAAAATATGACATGTAAAGACATTCATCTTGTCTTCAAAAGCGTTGCAGCAGGATGATTATGAAGAAGTAGATACGAAGATATGTAGAAGTGTTGTCCATACATACGTATTTTGGATCCACACACAACTATCGACAGAGAAGCAGGCAGTTTTCAATGACATTCCCAGCTGATCACTATAATAACACTAAAATAATAGACAACCGTCTTGACTCAATGTGAATATTGGTGTTCTTTAACAAGCAGCAGCAGAGTGGACGAAACTTGAGTATTCTTTGTATCATATACGTGTACTGTGTGTGACGGCAAACCTTTTTAACAGCAGATGAAGCACACAAATGACGTTTCTTTGAAGCTTGGCTTTGAGAGTAAGATGTTGACTGAAATATATTGACACAGTTATTTGTGTTCCTCAGTTCCATATAAATACTTGGCTCCTGCTCCAGATAAGGTGTTGGATGATATGATTCCATGCAAACACTGATGAATACTTGGATAGTGGACGGACCTGGATGTATAGTTGTCCTTTCAATGAGGTATTGGAGATCGGAAATCTCATGTCTATAACTGAAGCTCTCTGACCTCACAATCCTCCTTTTGAACACAGTTTACTAGTCCTTTTTAGACCTTCATTCTCCCCAAATGACTAGACATCTGTCAGCATTTTTTTGATATTTACATAATTTGTATTGGCTAAAGTGCAATTGGCTGTCTTGAGGTTCTCATCCTGAAAGTCCTCGTTGCTGTTGTTGACACCTTCTTGGATCTCGATGTAGTCAGACTTGCTGATGGTGGATCCACTTCGACTTCCTTTCAGCTCCTCTTGGGAATCGCCTTTGGGGGTGCTAACCTGGAGATACTGTGCCTGCTCTTCGCCTTCTGTTTCTCGATGGTAGAAGTAGTTGAAGTTTGAGACGATGACGGGCACGGGAAGGGCAATGGTCAAGACGCCAGCAATGGCACAGAGAGATCCGACAATTTTCCCTCCTATGGTTGTGGGCACCATATCTCCATAACCAACGGTTGTCATCGTAACCACAGCCCACCAGAAGGCATCCGGGATGCTGTAGAATTGCGACTCGGGTTCGTCTGCTTCTGCGAAGTAGACAGCGCTAGAAAAGAGGATGACTCCGATGAAGAGGAAGAAGATAAGTAGACCTAATTCTCTCATGCTGGCTTTGAGGGTTTGGCCAAGAATCTGAAGTCCCTTTGAGTGACGGGAAAGTTTGAAGATTCTGAAGACTCGTACGAGTCTTATCACCCTCAGAATTGCAAGAGACATGGCTTGTTGCCCTTGTTGACTGTCCTCCGCTTTCTCTGCCAGCTCTGTTCCCAATGTAATGAAGTAAGGAATGATGGCCACCACGTCAATCATGTTCATTATGTTCACAAAGAAGCTGGCTTTACTAGGGCAGGCAAAGAAGCGTACCAAGAACTCGAAGGAGAACCAGATGATGCATAGCGTCTCCAGAATGAAGAAAGGGTCTGTGAAGTAGTTGGATGTGTAAATGGTTGTGGTGTTAGTGCCGGAAATGTGGACATCTCCTTTTTGCATCTCCTCCTCATCGCTGTGGAAGATGGGCAAGGTTTCCAGGCAGAAGCTGACAATGGAGATAAGGATGACCATGACTGATATGATCGCTATAATCCTGGCTGGCCCAGAACTTTCTGGATACTCGAACAGCAACCAGACCTGCTTCTGAAACTCATTGTCAGGCAACGGCCGCTCCTCCTCCTTGATAAAACCCTCGTCCTCCCTGAATATCTCAATCGCTTCATCTCCAAGCTCATAAAAGCGGATCTCCTCCGAGAACACGTCCAACGTGACATTGACGGGTCTCCGCAACCTTCCACCCGATTGATAATAATAGAGGATGGCGTCAAAGCTGGGGCGGTTTCTATCAAAAAAATACTCGTTCCTTAGCGGGTCAAAGTACCTTGTGCGCTTCTTGGGGTCCCCCAGTAATGTTTCGGGGAATTGCGAAAGGGTTTTGAGCTGCGTCTCGAAACGCAGACCCGAGATGTTGATGACGACTCGCTCACAGCAGTCCTGCTCTGTTCCGGGGTCATAGTCCTGAGGAAGACCAGGGTGTGCTGCCGCCTCATCTGAGGGGTCGCCCGTGGCCACAGTCATAATGCAGGAGGGTGAGGCCTGCACTTTTCACCGAGGCAGGGCACCACAGGGTGGGAAAATGCAGGGTGGGAATCCACACAGAAGGGGGCTTGACACCGTAAAGCACTAAGGGCCACAGCGTGCTACTGGATGGGTCGACTGAAAGACAACAATGCAGATATTTTTAATATAGTGTCAATAAAGGCTTTCTGCAACAAAAGTAGAGTGAAAACAGGTAAAGTGATACACTTTCTGTTAATGTGTGGCAGTGTTTAAAAATATGATGTAAAACATTACAATTCTAAATCATTTTAATTTTAAAATAATTTTAAAATAAGTTTAAAAAAAATTCCGAGGCACTATATAGAGAAAAAAGGACAAAATGTCAAATGTATAAAAACACTTGAGTTTACTACTTTGCCTACTTTCACTCTAAAGGAAAAAAGAACTGATGACTAATGATGACGTTTCTAAATCGGGTAAATCTTCTGCATTATTTATTAATGATGTTTATCATAATACCACACATGCAATAAAAAAGCAACGCTTAGGCAGAAGAAGATCTAAAAACACAGCACAATTTCTTATAAAACAGCATGTTTTGTTATGCATTGGCATTTTTAAAGAAACTACCATGTATTGAAAGTCTTCGTCAAGCCCTGTCAGTTCTGTCTGTGTTCGACAATGAACAAATATCCATTGACAAACTGCATCTCTCACAGTGCAGTCATATGAGAGAGGCCCTTCTCTATGAGACATGCACATCCTACATAACCATGCTGCATCCATTCAGCGTGTGGAAGCATGCCATCCCCATCCCTTTCTCCTGCTTTTCCATGAAACACCCGAAGAACCGCATATGACACGTATTTGCTGGATGCGTTTCAATAGAATGCTGCTTGTCCCAAACAGTGCCAGTATGCTTTAAAATATTCAGCAGAAGCAGCCTATGAAATATTAAACTGCAGGAAAATACATTTTAGGCTAAAAAAGACTGTGATCTCTCTTTCTTTTTACTCTTGAGATCATCTGTAGATAATGAAATACACTTACAAATAGCAAAAACATCAATAAAGCATAAGCAGAGTGCATAATCAGAACTGAGACACTATACCTTCTTAGATAAACTTCTAAATCCCCCCTGTAGTTCCTCAGCTTCCCAGAAGTCACGACTGCCTTCTTGAAGTGAGGATAGCAATCCGGTGTCTGTGTGACCGCGATGAAAACGGCAAACACATCTGATTCCTTAAATCCTGACTGCCACTGTCTGCCGTAGCTCTCGGCACACCGGTGTGTTGTGCATAACGGGGCAGGGAGGAGGGGCAGAGAGGTACAGTATGCGGGTGTGTCCTCGTCTACCCCAAAGCTTCCTCACGGCAGGTTGTTTGAGAAGGAAAAGGAGGAAAGAACAGGGAAAAAAAGCATATGATGCAAAGGAAGGAGAGTCTATTCATTCCACATTTAAGGAGGCATTAAACAGGTCGCCGCAGTCTTTGCTAGGTTGCAACAAATGACAGTAGAGGTGAATGTGAAACATTTGCACTAGGCATTTGGTCAGGCTTGTCCACTAAGTAAGTATTGGTCCTTGATTAATCCCATCCATTAATTGGATCTGCAATGCGTTACATTAATGGGAACACTCTTTTTAAGTGACTGATAGACTACTGATAATTATGCAACTTATGAGGGTCAATGACAAAGTATGTCTGAGATAATAAAAATGTTCTTAAATACGTGAAACGTTACTACTTGTACGTATTATAGTAATAACAGTAGATTATGCATAATTACAAGTAACTGCACCTAAATCAAACCCTATAAATGAAGTAAGTTAATATTACTCAGAATCTATTTGAGTAAGTACAATGTAACTACGTCACCATATATCACCACAACTGCGTCACCATATAATATATACCATATATCCCATATAGATATAGCCTAGCCAAGAAGTTTTCTTGATTTTATTCCATTTGATCTGAAGAAAATGTTATTTGTATTATATTTCTGTCACATGACAACAAAAATGCCTATATGTGCAAAGTTGGTTACCCACTGACTTTGAGTTGGGAGACAAAGTTTTTCCCATAGTAATATTAGAAAACATTCCCTTTTTACTGCTTTTTTATTTGACAAATAATAATAAAAGAATATAGCATTCAGACAGTTATTTTTTTCTTAAAGCCACATCTCATTAATAATATAATTGTCTGTATGAATTGTATTTTTAACATAATACATCAAGACGAATTGTACATCACTGACCCATGAACAAATCTAATACAAGATGTAGCACATCATCTATAAATGACAAATGATGACACTATCACTGTAAAATATTGTCAGTAGTGGTAACTTGAATATGAATAGTTTTATTCAAGCCAAGCTGCCTAAATCAGTCTGAGCAGCTACATCAGATTGAATCAAGGGTTAGATCTCATCTAGTAGAAATGATCCTGCATGTACCAGCTGCACCTTACCACTTTTTACAGTGATTGCAATACAGGCAACATGCACATTCTATCACGTTGTCATGTTGACATGGGTACAGATGCAAAACATTATGCATAAGCATAACTACTATATGCATAATGACAGACATCTCGAATCTCTTCCTACCTGTCCGTCTACCTCGCTTGCCGACGTCTCGGTAGTTGTTGCATTATGTTCACGCAACAAGCCATTAGTCAGTTAGTTAAAGCGGTAAATGGAATCTGCAGTCAATCGTTGCTGTGCATACCAAAAGACTCTTGGATTATAGACACGCTCGCCCCGTCCGCGCTACCACTCCTCACTTTATCCGCAGAGTGGGCATTTTAAAGGGGACGCGTCACGAATGGTGTTTCCACGATCCGCACTGTAAAACTCATTCATTTTAACGGAACATTTACATTTATATTCTACAGGACAAGACGTGCTGTATGTTTTGTTATTGTCTCTCACAGTTGCTCTAGTGATGCTCTTAAAAGCTATAAGACATTTGTCTCCATGTGTGTATTTCCCTCGATAGGATGCAGTGCACCTGATAAGTAGGACGTCCAAATTGACAATATTCTAAATTCATCAATGGTCAAAACAAGATGTTCCTACACTGCCCCTGCCCCTAAACCTACCCATCACAGGAGACATTCTGCATTTTTACATTTTCAAAAAACATCACTTAGTGTGATTTATGACCTGTTTTCCTCATGGGGACCAAAAAATGTCCCCACAAGGACAAGGATTTTGGATATTGCCATCTTTGTGGGGACATTTTGTCCCCATACCGTAGGGATTACCAGTCCCCACACACACACACGTCTGGTTTACCATCTTTGTGGGGACTCTCCATAGACTTAATGGGTTTTATACTGTACAAACCTTATTTTATATCCCCTACACTGCCCCCTGCCCCTAAACCTACCCATCACAGGAGACATTCTGCATTTTTACATTTTCAAAAACTCATTTTGTATGATATATAAGCTTGTTTCCTCATGGGGACCTCAATTTAGGTCCCCACGGTGATCTAGTCCCCATGAGTTTGTGTGCAGTCAGGTTGAAGTCCCCACCAGGATAGAAAAACATGAACACACACACACACACACACAAACACACACACAAACCACACACACACACACACACACACACACACACACACACACACACACACACACACACACACACACACACACACACACACACACACACACACACACACACACACACACACACACACACACACACACACACACACACACACACACACACACACACACACACACACACACACCTTCCTAATATTGAAATGTAATTCATCAGACCAGGCCACCTTCTTCCATTGCTCCATGGTCCAGTTCTGATGCTCACGTGCCCACTTTTGGCGCTTTAGGCAGTGGACAGGTGTAAGCATGGGCACCCATGACTGGATCGGACCACACAGGCCAGCCTTCACTCCCCACGTGCATCAATGAGCCTTGGCCACCCATGACCACTTTTGATAGATACTGACCACTGCAGACACAAGAGCTGCAGTTTTGGAGATGCTCTGACCCAGTCGTCTATGGCATCACGATTTGGCCCTTGTCAAACTCGCTCAAATCCTTACTACAGAAATAGCATGGTAGTATTCAGAAGAGCTGTAGAGTACATTTTAAACCTTTTTTTGTCTAACAAAGTATTTTTACACTGATCGGATATGAAGGTTAAGGCATGAAAATCACTGACAGAAAACAATATAGACTTGCTAACAAAAGGAACAGATTTGCCATTTGCTGCAGTGGTAAATCAGTTTTACTTCCCTATAGTCTACAGCTCATGCAGTAACACCGGATTCATTTCACTGTGAAATTTGATTAATTAATTTCAATTTGTTGCACTACGCATTTGATTTACAAATGATCAACCTAGATTGCATTGCAAATGATTGATTTGTTATTTGATATCAGTTTAATTTCCTTTAGCACATTGGTTGAATTCTGTGTGCTTTCAAGGGATGATTTTGCATACAAATTGTGCTGAGGGGTTTGTGACAGGCTTTCCACTGTTTGTTTTATAGCCAGAGCTTGCATGTCAATCATGCGCACATGCAGGAAATCTCTCTGACAGCTGAGCCATTATTCACGAGAGAGCCAATACAAAGGAGTGTTCATACACTTCACCTTGCGTTAGCTCACAAGTTTTAATTAAAACTGAAAGGTTAGTGTAATTCTGAGCTTGGGTGAAATGTGTTTAAGACTGGCCAAAACAGAGGAAATTCAAGTGTAAGCCAAGCCCTATTGATCCTGGGTCAATCTAGAAGCACACACACACGGTCACACAGCAAGTCTTATTGATCCTGGGTCAAACTGGACACCCTCTCACGGTCACACAAATACAAGTTCAGTCACAATGGACAATGCAGTCGATGTATAGTAGTTAAGTTAAGAGTGGCAATAAGGAAAAGCTTTTAAGGCTATTAAACAGATTTTCCTGTCCTGTCTGCAGTTGTACTTTGAGCTAAGGACCAGGACCAGGAGTGAAGACTTCAATTTTATAATGAATAATTTCATAAGTCTTCAGAGTCTGAGTGATTCCTTATTGTTTTTCAGCGCTGCTTGAGTTTGAGCCAGAAGGTAGCAGATAGTGGCAGCAAGCCAGGAGCCAGAATCAGCTCAAGGTCACTTCCTCACTGCAGCAGATCCATCCCAACCTGCAGCGACACACCTGCATAGGGATATGAACCATGACATTACAATTAGTTTAACTGCGTGTAATGGAGAAAAGAAACAAATCTTACATAAATAATGTAACGTTTGTCTTAATGCTATATAAAAACCTAATAATATCACCTTAAAATCACATTATCAAGACACAATTTTGTGAATAAAACTAGATTGTGAATGCCAACAGATACATATACAGTCTCCAGTGTTACATTCTGCCATCATTGGATGGTGCTCCTCTTGTTACTATGGAGACAGGTTGGAGGGAATGAGAGCTGTGATGACATCACAAAGACTGAGGAATCACTGGCGTTGGGCCACAGATGTGATGTCACGCCTGCAGGGTTTTCGAAGAGATCCACAACTGAGGCAGAAAAGAAAGAGCCATGACTCAGCATTTAATGGACATCCTCACACTCTAAAAAAAGCTGGGTTAAAAAAAAAAAAAAAAAAAAAAAAAAAAAAACATTTCTCGTTTGCTTATTAGCGCTATGTGAATGTTGGACATGACACATACTGGGCTATTTTAACCCAGCTTGTTGGGTTTCAAAGCTTAAACCATTTGCTGGGTTGTTTTTACATAGTAAAACATGTCAGGTCAGTCAACCTATTGGAGGTTCAGTTAGTGGAGCGCAGGTGAAACTTCCATGGTGCCGCCGTCGTTCCAAGATGATCAGGGATATCTCCTATATTTGAGGGGTCAAAATATCACTGAAATCTCACTTGTAAATTTTATCTATTAATTAAAAATCTATTAATTTTTTGTTTTGTTTTGTTGTCGTGGGTTGGTATGGTTTTAATTCAATTCACTGCACCCCAAAAAATTATAATAAATAAATATCAATGAAAATGTAATACAAGTTAATAGTAACCATTGTAAATAGCAGGCAGTTCAAAACAATATTATAACAAAATTATGACTTTACAAAAACACATGACATAAATAATAAATCAACATAAATATGATATGATAAATAAAACAATTTAACACATATTTTATAATTGTATTTAATATTTTTACTTTACCAAATTTACTTTATAAATTACAACTTCAAAAGTTTTGTTACGTTTGTGCTTGAAAATTACTTACTATCCTAAATTGGACTGGTTATTTTGCATTTTAGGCTTATTTTAAGCAGAAAGAAGGCTATGTGTATTATTCTTCAAATGTATTTATTGCAACCATATGTTTTATTTTTTATAAGTTAAGATGTGTGGAAATTACTTGTGACTGCGTAACTTTAGGGGAAGTTGAAAAACAATCCCGCACCCTGTTATAAAGCACATACAAACAGTATTACTTTAATTTAACGCGAATTTAGTATGTTACTAGATAACGATGTTGGCGCACGCGCAAGTCGAGTCAGCGTAGTTCGCAGCGTCATCTGTTGGTGAAAATAACGACCACACGATGACTCCTATAACCAGCACCTCTGTATGTTTTTTTGTTTTTTATTTTTTGCAATGTATTTGAGGGTTGTTTTGAACCTCTGTAGGGTTTGGGCTTTTATTTGCAATGTAATTGCGTGTTGTTTTGAAAGTGTTATAAAATGGGGACGTCTGGTCATCTTTCTCCAAGCATAGGCTACGTTAGCTGCGACGTA
This sequence comes from Gobiocypris rarus, assembly GCA_023029165.1. Classification (NCBI taxonomy): domain Eukaryota; kingdom Metazoa; phylum Chordata; class Actinopteri; order Cypriniformes; family Gobionidae; genus Gobiocypris; species Gobiocypris rarus. The sequence continues at coordinate 34,973,989 of CM040921.1, read as the reverse complement.
AGCTAACGTTACTTCTAAACTAAAAAGGTAAAATTTGAGACTACAGACGTTTTCATTTTTTACAGTAATAATTTGACAGGAATAAAATGTTATACAAACCTTTATTTCATTCAAGAAGTTTACCCTCAGTGCGTTTTCTCTCAGAAAAGAGAAAACAAAATGACCGTTAAATGTTTCCAGTTTTAACCAGTTTTGGCACATACTACCCCGCTTTGGGTTACACTGACCAAGCGCTGGGGTTCTTCATGTAAAATGACCCAACAGGTGAGTTACAGAAAAACCCAGCACCTGGGTACAAATATTTAAAATAACCCAAATAAAATTACATTTTTATTTTTATTTTAGATATGGTTGTACTTAAACTACTTGTGTTCATCAGAAAGAAGAAATTAATTGATGGGTGAGTAAATATTTGGGTAATTTTCATTTTAAAGTGAACTAATCCTTTAATTATACAAATGATTAGCCTGTCTGCACATTCGTATGGTTAGTGATTTGAACAAACTTCTAAATCTAAGTGTTAAGCTTTGGCATGTAACGTTAGATTAATCGTTCCACACTATTTTTGCTAAGGACATGATAATAGTTCAGATCGTCCAATAATACCTTGTCCAAGCAATCAGGTTTACTTTACTCTATTTTTGCTTGCCAGATAATAAAATAATTGAAGGGGAGACCCGAGCCGCATCTACGGAACCATGACATTAGAGACCTAGTGGTGAATTATTTTAATTTTGGACCTGAAAGCAACTGCACAGCAACCATCCAGAGCACAAAACGGTTCACTTCTAAAAGACAAGAGTGACAAGAGTGAGTAGGCTACTGGCTCTTTATTAAACCATTAGCTAGTTCTCCTGTTTTTCTGTTATTGCATTGGTCAGTATTGACCGATCTGTTCCTATGGTACATTACAGGACCACAAACCTTTATTTCAAGTAAAGTTTTTCTCTTCTTTTAACTTTGGACTTCATGGATCATAAAGTCTTTGCTCTGTTCTCTCAGTGTACAGTATCATCAAGGGCAGACCTGTAATGTGCTCCCGGAGACTTCCTTCAATTTCACACTCCATTTCCTGTTCAGCCCACTGCCATAAATACCACTGTCTGTGACACCATGGAAAATGAAATTCCATGTTAGCAAAAAAATACATAATAAGGAACTGTCCTTAAAGTTAATATTAACTTGCAACTGAAAGTCCAGTCGCCGGACCAAGATTAGAGTGAATCAAACCGCAAACATCAATAGGACAATGACAAAAATTAAGATTTTTTGGTTGCATTATGAAATCAGTTTTGCATTATGATTAGGCACATTTTTCACTCACTTTCTCATTACAGTAATGCTGGGGAAAAAAAAATCACATTTATATTTATGCAATAAGAATGTTCATTTAATAAATTGCATTTCAAATTAATTATATATCATAAGAGAATTTGTTGCACTGTCTTAAATGTATTGAGTTGTAGTCATTTTTAATGAGAATCTAAAGTGAATCACCATTAAAAATAATGGAGTAAAAATTAGTAATTGGGTGGTAAATGGCCTTATTTGTCATGATATACCTTAATGATCCGTAAAATAGGTTTAAGTTTCTATAAGTTGAATATTTGTAATGTTAAATGTCTTTAATTTTAGTGGTGAACTGTGAAAGGATTCACTCACTAACGTTGGATGGAAATGCTGCTATGCTTATAAACCATAGCATAGAGATAACAAAGTGGCATGAAATTAATGTGATAAGCAAGCACATAACTTTTTTATAAAGTTGAGGGGGTTTTAACATCTCCGAGCTTTTATTCTTAAAGTGGTTATCATACAGTCTAATCTCCACTGGTTTAATAACCTGTCAGATCGAGTTACTGCAGTGCTACAATGACACTATTCGGGGATTGTGCATGGCAGAGCGGGACACCAAGAGGGGTGAAGACCCCAGCTTTTGCGGGAGAGCTTTAGAAGGACATGTATGCTTGTGTGCACACAAATAACATGCCTCAGCTGGCCCCCCGGTGAGATGTGCAGTGGCTCAGCTGTTTCGTTCAAGCAGTGAAGGAGTAGCTATTATCACACATACACATAACCAATGGGAATACATCTGCTGAGGCCTCTCATCAAGATCCTTATGCCATTTATTGTTAGTGGATACCTATTTCTGTACATTAAATAGCATTCTTCTTCCCTAAAGTAATTTTTACTACATGTTTTAAGGGTATTTTTGGTGATTGCTAAGTTGTTGCTTGTGTGTTTTCTGTGGTCGCTATGTTAATATGTGGTTGCTGGGGTGCTCTGGGTGGTCACTAGGGTATTACTAGGTGGTTGCTAGGGTGTTCTGAGTGAACACTAAGGTGTTGGTAGGTTGTTCAGGGTTGGTCATTAGGGTGTTGGTAGGTGGTTGTTTAAGGCACACACTTTTTTTTTTTCTTCATTCTTCACTTAGGGGTAAAACGAATTTTGAAATATGTGACCAGCAGTATAAAGTGCAAGTCAGGTTCCAGAAGTAAAAACATAAATTTTATTCATAGGGAAATTGTTTTTGAACAATAACTTTTGAACCTTTAAACACAGCCTTACTGTGAGCTAAGAGATTCCTAGTGTAAAACTACATTACCCATAATGCTATATAGAAGAAATGAACGTCCGCGTTAAAGAAGGCGGAGCCTCTGAGCACACCTATCTGTTATCTAATCGCTACGGACCAATGGTAGTTTGAAGGTGTTTACCAGCCGGTGCAAATTTTTCCAGAAAGTTCGCTCTGGCATTTCGAATGATTCGTTCTGTCTTGAATTTAGTTTGTTGCTTTGGTATGTGATTGCTAGGCCATTTTGGGTGGTCACGGTACGGTGTTGCTAGGTGTTTGCTGTGTATGTGGTTGCTAGGGTGTTTTATAAATACTTTTTTTAACCTTATCAAGTACAAGAAGGTTCAGTTTAGTTGTAGAAATCATATTAATTGAAATTACTGATGCAGCATAAAGTGATTTGAAATAGTAATGTTGTGTATATAAAAATATGTTCTCTGTTTCATGTAAAATATAGAGTGATCATGCAGCTCTGAGGCTCTGTTGTTCTGGCGAAATCCCAACCATATGGGACCGCTGTAGTTCTGAAACTAGCAGACTCACTCTGTGACTCTTCAGGGGACAAACACTACTCTGTTGCACTCTAGTATTTGAGAAAATATGTATTTAGACGATGTGGAAAGATTGTTTGTTTTGCTGTCTGTAATGGAAGAGGCTCAATTGTGACTTAAAGTTCAGCTCTGTTGTAAAGATTTGCTGCCCCACCTACCCCCTATATACAACCTGGATCATTATAACTTCAGGTTTGTGGTTAATAAAAATTAATCTACTTCATCTTTGAGGCAGAGCCTGTGTGAAATTGATTCCATTCTTCTACGTCTCCTTTCTCCGACAGAAAGTAGCGTTTTAGGTTAAGTCTCAAAACGAATTTGGAAACTTAAACCACACTTGGAATGTCTGAATGTCATCGCATTAAGCCCGGGACACACCAAGCCTACGTCAAACAACTAGCAGCGACGAAAGCTGACTGTGTTGTGGCCTCTCGTCAGCTGCATCTCGGTCAAAAAGCTGCGCTTGAACACACCAAAAGGACTAAAGAAGACTTTCAATTAGCATGTGCGTTCTGCATGCAAGTAAATGTTATTCTCTAATCATGTTATAGGATGGCATAAAATTATAACAGCCTTCTGTCTGTGCCACTTTCATCACTTTTGCTTTTATTCTCATGCACTGACTCTTTCACTAAGCTGAACAACCAATCGGAGTTCTCTCTCTCACGCTGAATGCTGAAATGGCTCAAAAGACCCGACAGCATCCGGCTAGAGTTAAAGGGGTCCTATTATGCGAGGTCTTGATTTAGGTTTTGGGGTGTACTAGTTTTTAATATGCTTTCATGCTTGACTGTTTAATTATTTTTCACATATTTTACATTATTACAGCACCTCTCTCTCAAGTCTGGCTCGAACATGCCGATATCGACGAAGCCCCTACTTCCAAAATTCGAAATGGGCTGTGATTGGTTAGCTGGCCCAGTGTGGTTTGATTGGCACCGCTTAGTGTGTTGTGCCCTGTAGGGCTGTGCGATATTGAAGAAAAATGCGATATGCGATACCTTGTTAAATAAAAACCTTGTTAGTGTGTAAAATCGATTTAAAATTATATTTAAAAAAAATAAAAAAACTGAGTCATACCATTTATGTGTTTCACATTCTTTCTAGAAAAAGAAAGCATCGCTACAACTTCTGAAAGTGACCAGCAGTGTTTTAGCAAAAATGTATGTCACAAATAGACCTAATGCACGGATCCTATTGACACTCATTCAGTTTCTTTTCCCAACTGATATAATTCACTTTAAGCATAACTGACTGTGTTTACATTAATTTTGCTTTATTTTTCCATTTTGCTTTAACTCTGCTTTAACTTTGTATTTGACAGTCCAAGTGTGTAACAAGGCACAAAACAGAACTGAAGGGATCACACGCTTTCTGAGAGGCAGCTTGTGCGCACGTTTCGGTGTGTGTGTATGTCAGACAGAGTTGTTTTTCGCAAGTTATTGCGTTTACTAACTCTTTTTAAAGGGTTACTTCAGCGATTAGCATTAAGCTTTGTATCAGTAGAAACCCGGGAGTATATTCAAATTATCGTACTTTCCCCCCTCATATGACCCTTAGACGAGAGAATTATGTATTTTATTTCTGGAAAAATTCCTCCGATGACGCAAATATCGTCATTTTGCGTCATCGGAGGAGTTTTTGTCCAGAGGCTAAAGACTACAGCCAGCAGGAGGCGCTATTTCCACATGTTTTCAACATCACACTCACAGCACTCACAGCACTCGGCTCAAGGAGCTGCGGAGATTCATGTAAACGGAGCGGTGGAGAGCAAAGTGAGTGTTTTAACTTTTAAAATGAACTTCCTATGAAAGTTAAGCTTCCAAAGACATGAACTGAACACGCGCTGTGAATGCAGCCGCAGCCGCGAATCCCGCGATTACCTCAGCTCAGCTCTTGCGATGAATGTAATCCGATCCTGCTGCGTTTGTGCCGTGACAGACACGTTCAGTTTTTAATTGTAGTGTCTCTAACTGAACTGATTTTCTGAAAATGAACGTGGTAGGCAAGTGATCCAGTAATCCAGTAGCCGACTAGCCGTGCCTAGAGTAGGGCAGTGAAGCAGTGCGTTCTGGGAATTGTTGTCTTTCATCCCCATGAGACAAAAATACATTTCCTGTCTTTTCTCAGTCTAGAAGGCACCAAATAAAAAAATAATTTCACATTAATGACCCAGTTTAAATACAGATTCATCTTCCCAGCGCTGAAGAACCCCTTTAATGTCAAGCAAGTCACATAAGTAACAGTCGTGTGCCCAGTCTATTCACTGCTAAATGCGTCGACCTAAAACGTACTCTTTTTCATAATGTTGAAGTAGCCTATTAAAATCATTCAGATATTGCGTGCCGTTGCGATATGCCTATTGCAATATATACATTTGTGATAATTCGATAATTTCGATATATTGCGCAGCCCTAGTGCCCCGCCTCTCCATTACCTCTCTAGTATAAATATTGATGATGACGTCAATTTCAAAGATACAGAAAACAAGCTGTTCTCCATAAATATGCCGCATACAGATAAACTTTGGGTTTTAATATTCAGGAACAGTGTTTAAAATAAATTTTAACCACTCTCGTCAGCCAACACTGTCTTCTCTCGCATTGTAGTTCAAACAAGCCGTTTGTTGTAGTTCTTGGAAAGTGGATTCTGTTAAATAAAATATCACCCTTTGGAGTGGACTTTGAGCTTTGTAACATTGTAGATAATTTGTATGCTCAAACAGCAACATGACACACTAACTAAAGTTAAAAACATTCTCCTAAAGTTCCCATGGCTGTGCACAGGTGTAGATCATCACATTTAGGCCTACTACGAACATGAGCTGAACATGATTTCACCAAGACCTGAATATGATTTCATGATTTACAGCATGTTCAACGTCTTTCCAATCAACCAAGATTTGAGTGACAAGTTTACAGTTTATGTCAAGTTTAGGCTAAGTAAGCCAGGGTTAGGTGCTCTTGCATTAGTGTTATTCACCTATCATTTCCCTCTGATTTTAGGGATAACTTATAGGTAGGGTTAGGGATAGGGTAAGGACAGAAATGTTGTTCCAGGATCAACAAAATATAAACTTGGCAAAATCACGGTGACCATGGTGATACACTAACGTTTGATAACCAGAAAGTGTCTTCCTCTATTATTTTATCATGTAAAACCTAACAAACATCTTTTTGTTAAATGTTTTGCATATAGTGTGTATGGTTTGATATTTTGTTATCTAATATGGTGACCTTCACACATTTTTAATTAACTGTGGCTTTTTTTAGAGCACTGTATAAGAACGAACTTCAGCATCATGACTCATCACATCATATAGGCAATATATGACAAAAAAGATACGGTCTTACTATTTATATGGTGAAAGAGCAAGAAAGATTTAGTTTTCACACAGTTCTCACATCTGGCACAACAACAGCTAAACTGTAAATACATGATGGACACCATAAAACAGCTTGATTAATATCTGCCAGATAGCAGAGGGCAGTAGTTTCATAGATGATCAGCTCATGTCCAACAGTTCAACAGTTCAGTTCTCTTCATATTGCTTTCTTCTTATTTAGTGGGAACCTGCAGAATTGACCCCCCAAAAGGCCACGTCGAGAGTATTGCGGCTCACTGTGATTCAGCCAGACGTAAATGGGAAGTGGCAGTAGAGATATGCAGGCGTCTTCTGTGTTGTTTGAAGGTGGGTTCACTTCTGTTTTGGTAGCAGAAAGGTTAACGGCCTCCGTTTCTATTGGTCATCCACTGCGTGGATCTCCCCCGAAGCCTGCAGAAACAACACGCAACGTATTACGCTACTGGAATGTGACAGATGAAATGAGGCAGTTTATTCACACGCTCAAGTGAGAGGGAAACACATCTTTCAGGATGAAAGACTTTTATTATACCGCCTACTTGAGCACAGCTCTGCATTATAAAGTCTCTCTGTCAGGATTCTCTCACTCTTCCTTTCAGTCGACCTCTGTCTCTGGCTAATTAATGAACTAAAGCAGACGCAGCACCTCCGGTGACAATGATAGAACAGTTATATCACTTGAGAGCAAATGCAAGATGACTAGAGGTGATTATTAGCACATTACGAGTGCGAACACATGCAACTAAAATGAATACGGCGGCAAATTGCTCCAGTAACCCAACAACGCCAAAAGCTTTAAGAATCAATTAAGAGTTACAAGCGTGAAGTAAACAAAACATTTTAGTGTACTCATAATTATCTGTAAAAGGGTATCAATTTATATTTGTTTTCATTGTACAAAAGGAAATCAGTCTTGAAATCATACACCTGGAGGATGTAACTGTGCCGGAACAGGTCGGATATGGATCCAGCACCTCCGCAATTTGATCTGCAGCTTAATTGAGTGAATTCCTCTGAAAGGCATTTACAGTATGCAATGACATGTGCATGATTCATGAAAGCTTTAAATAATAATGTTTGTTGTCACTAACTTGCAATAATTATGTATAATTTGTTAATTATGCTTACGCATACACAAGCACGGCTGAGTTTGATGCACCACGACTCGCCAATAGAGTATTTGAAGTCAGCTAAATAAGCGTATTAACACATTCATTTACACTAATGCAAGGTATTGAAATCATCACATATACACAAAATGCATAAGCAAATAAAACTTGCTTATGTAGTACAAAATTTGGGGTTGGACATATTTTTTTAATGTATTTGAAATAAGTCTCTTATGCTCACCAAGGCTGCATTTATTTGATCAATAAAAACCTTTAAAATACTATAATTTTTTTTTTAATCATTAAAAACAGTAGTATTGTAAAGTATTATTATACAATTTAAACTTTTTTTCTGTTTGAATATTGCAATCAAATAATTGTTTGATGGCAAAGCTATATTTTCTGCATCATTACTCCAGTCTTCAGTGTCACATGATCCTTCAGAAATCATTCTGATATGCTATTATCAATGTTGAAAACATTTATTCTGTTTTTTATTATGAATTGAAAAGAACGGTATTTATTTAAAATGGAAATCTTTTATAATATTATAAATGTCTTTACTGTAACTTTTGATCAATTTAATGCCTCCTTTCTGAATAAAAGTAAAAAAGAATCTTGGTACTGTATATCATATACATACTGTTCATTGTTATGCTTGAATACAAAGATGATATGAGAATGACATCCTCCATAGTTTTTAAATATCCACAGTTTGTTTTTTTGTTTTTTTTTAAAAATGCCAGTCATAAAATAATAGCTTTTTTATTCATAGAATTGTAGAGAGGAGCCAGGAAATCTGGAATGGAATCAGGAAACGCTGTTGAAAAAACCGCATATGCTGGTTAGGAATATTTTGAAGCATGGCAGCTGATTCAAGCTAGTTTATGCTGGGTTCTTAGTTGGTCATAAGCTGGTTTAAGATGGTCCTGAGCTGGAGCTAGTTTCTTAGGACCAGCACCTGCCCAGTTTAAACCAGCTCATGACCAACTAAGGACCAGCTGCCATGCTTCAAACATACCTAACAGCTTATGCTGTTTTTTTTTAACAGGAAAAGACTCAAGAATTTGGATTCAAGCTTACATTGGCCTCAGCTCTGACGAGTTCAGTTCATTTAACAGTTGGAAAGCCTTCATTTTTAGCACATCTGAAATATGTTTCATTTAAGTGACCGTATATTAACCTAGTTTTTCAGGGCATTTCATCTGCAAATCAATACCACGCATAGTACTTTCCATTCACCACAAAAAAAATTGCATACCAAATAATCCATTTGTTGTCTTCTAGAACAAAAATGTCAATATAACAGCATCCAGACAGACAGAAATAAAACAATCATATGCACTGTATATTTAATATTAGTTGCCATTTACAATATTAGTACGGAAATAAAATAAATGAATACTTTTCTTTCAGTAAGGATGCATTAAATTAATCAAAAGTGACGTTATAAAATATTGATATTTCAAATAAATGCTTTTTTTTTTAAATGTTCTATTCGACAAACAAACAGAACAACTTTTTTTAAACAATGTTAGTAATAATCATAAATGTTTCTTGATCAGCAAATCATATTAGAATGATTTCTGAAGGATCATGTGACTGAAGACTGGAGTAAAGATGCTGAAAATGCAGGTTTGCATCACAGGAATAATTTACATTTTAAAATACAAAACAGTTCATTTAAATTGCAATCATACATTCACAATATTACAGTTTTTACTGTATTTCTGATAAATAATAAAGAGACTATAAATAATAAAAATCTGACCCCAAACTTTTGAACAGTTGTGTACACAGTAAGGATATAGATGCTTTAAATGCTGCAGAGTTTATTTTGTTTTAACGGCATATGTGAATGATTAGGGTTACATAATTATACCAAGAATCATCTGAAGAATAAAAGAATAAAACACCCTAATAATATTGTACAGCAAAAAATACCTTCTGAATCCTGTTGCCTTCATTGTTTTGAAGTACGTCACGTCAAGAGTGTTTCACTGTCTTATTAGGCTAATATCCATTGTCTGCAAACTCCATAATTCCAGTGAACGGACTTCCATGTTGTTTCCTAGGGGAGAAAAAACACACAAGAACTAACTTTATTGAATAAGGATTAAACATTGTTATCGGCTCCTATTAGGAAAGAGTTAATGTTAGGATGTCAACATGAGCTTTGAAAGGTGTAATGCAAGCCACAACACCTCCGACTGCAAGCTTCAGTGTTAACGCCTCAAGGATAACAGCTAGCAAAAGTGAGAGTCTGTGCTGGCACCAAACTAACACACATACTCTATAATAAGAAATCATCATAGACGAGCCCTTCCTAGTCACAGGGATGCTTGATCGTTTCAGAGAGACAGAGGACCGAGTATGGAGAGAACACTGAATCGGGCAGGATTTACTTTTGTAATATTGTCCACATGCATTAGATAGATAAAAGCTTTTGGTGAGGAAAACACAACAAGTTGCATTCCAAATAGCATTGTTACCAGATATTAAATTGTATGTTAACTTTCATGTATGTTTTTATTTTATGTCCATAGCAGATGGCAAAGTTAAAGTGTTTTCGAAGGTTTGCACACAGGAATACTTGGTCAACTGAGCAGTGATTGTTCTGTTGCATGCACACGCCACTTGATGGCAGCACTGAGCAATAAGTCAGCAATTACCTATTTGATTTATACCAGTCAAACAAACAACATCATATATCTGGTGTTAAGAAACTGTACAAGTAATTCGATTAAAATTGTCTCAAGAAAGATAAATTGAGCAATAAACTAAACGTGTAGTTGTTTTCTTTATGAATGAATATAATAACAGTCATGCTTGTCTTCTGTTGCTGCTCTAATTCTAGGTAGTGTGAAATGACAACTAGGGCGGACAGCGCAGATGACTGTGACAGAAGCACACAGGTCTACAGGTTGAGAATGATTCTCTCTGACTGAGCTCTTGGAACGTGTCTGACGGGAGTGTCAGCGTGAAACCTCCGGTAATCAGCTCAAACTGCACCTTTCGTCCTGTTTTCTCCACAGGAGAACGAAATGGGCAACGCCTGAGTGAGCCCATAAACTATACAGAACCACGCTTTGACAGCTACAAAGAAAAAGCACCCGAGCCACGGGCGACAATAACAATCCACCACAACCTACATTGCGCGCTGGAGCCATGCATGCAATTTGCATGCACAGCAGTTTGTGCTTTTCATCTGTCTGTCTTGCCGATATCAATCGTTATCCACATGCAACACATTCAGTCATTTGTTAAATATGAATAAATGGAAACATGTGGCAGCGCATCAGCTCTTGATGGTTCGCAAACCCTAGGTTATGCAAATTATTAGCAGAATCTCGTTTACATCATTGCAAAATAATTAAAAAGGATTCAGATAGATCCTTTTCTGATCACAATTCTCACGTTCTGTTTTGCCAGTCAGGCTTTGTGAACCATCTGGAGCGTTGCTCTGACAACGGGGGAGGATGTCATGGTAACATTAACGGGGGTTACCCAGGAAACTGTAGTCGCCATGGAGACTGCATCACAAGGCGGACTCAAGGCGTGATCTCTCAGTCTTTCAGTCTCTGATCTCGTAGTCTCCCATTCCATTGAGGCGATGAGTCCTACAGCTTTACATCCAAGCCACATTTTCAGCTGCTTCTTTTCTTTCATAATTCAAAACCACTGTGACGTCTCACTTTGAGGGAAATCGTACTATTTTTAGGCTAGACGTGATTTGAGTTTTACATAATCTGGAGATGACTACATCTTTGCACACCGAATAACTTGATCACAAAATAAAGATCTGTTTCCTTTCATTCAGAATTGACCAATTTCATTTGGTACCGGCAAGTCAAATTCAATAGACACACACAGCTTTGATTACATTATTAATAAAAACGTATCGTTTTTTCACATTCGTCTGCACTGGGTGATTCTTCAATTAGGGGCACTTTTTGACTTCTTAAAAAAACACTTTAATCTACGTTAATCTATGCTATTTATCATGAAATAAAGATCAGATGGCCTTGATAAACTTGAGAAAAAAGTTTGTCAGTTATGAGCCAATTAACCTAATTTAAAAATATACAATAAACGTATTGTTTCAGAATTAAAATAATGTTTACACCTAATATAAATCTTCTTAACTCTTAAAATGAATGATATTCTGTCACATATTATCATAATCAAGTAAAACTAATTTTTGGGAAAGATTACAAATATTCTGTAATGACAGTATTGGGGACATTATTATTTTTTATAAAACAAATTCTTATTTTACACTTAAATAGCAAATTAATAAAATATATGTTTTATTAATATACATTTATAATTGAAAGGAAATGAAATAGTCAAGGTAGAGACAATTCTGGCCAATTAAATGAACAGTGCAACAGTGCCCGCCCCCTTTTTCAGCAGCGCTGGTTCCGGAAGTATTTTTTCCATTCATTTCTCCCATAGGGATTTATTAAAGAGTTGTAGCTAAGCCATGAACCATGAGAACTAGTTCAAGGTGAATCATAACAATACAAACTTTGGTTTGAAGCAAAAACGTTTTTGAACAAAAACAAAAAAGGTACAAGACTGTGTTTTAAACGAAATGTTGAATATATATTGTATATAAACAATATATTATAAGTTTATTGCAAAATATGCATATATATATATATATACACAAACATTTGAGTATTTTGAGTGTAGGGATACTGACTTTATTACATTCATAGTGCTTTACGGGTGCTTTTTAAATAAGCTGAAATAACGCGGGCTGGCAGTTTCAGCAGAATCAAATACCATGGTTTAATAACCTCCTAGTTTACAGTTTTAAAAGTTTTCGTTCAAATTTCCTTATGGAGGAAACTTATGTTATGTTTTTACCTCCGGAACAAGTTGCACTTTAATAAAGAGACGCATTAAAATCTATTTTAATCTATTCATTATAACAAGGATAGGATTTTTGGAATTGTTTAATTCTTTTTTTTTTTTTTTATAAAAGTATTTTTCTTTAAAATCATCCTAAGTGACAGAAAAGTTCCCCTAATTGAATCACCCATATATTCAACAAAATACATATGATCAACACAGCATTATCTTCAGTTTGTTCACATTAACAGCGACACATATTCGGTTGTTTCACTTTGCCACAAAACGTAAGATATTGCGAATACTAATGTATTATGATGATTATATGTTAACACTGATAACAAACGCAGACTTACAAGCACAATATATGCAGTGTGAGTGGTGCTTCTTTTTAGTCCCTGACCTGAACCTTATCCTTTGTGCTGTAGACAAATGCAACATGTGAATCGGAGTTTGGCACCTTTCTACCAAAAAAGCGCCCTGGTTTACTTCAGTGTAATATGCTGGCTTGTCTATAACATGTAGGGTACAACGGATCTAAAGGCCCTCAGGGGTAAAAGGCCCTGTTATTTGCTTGCTCCCAAAACACTGAATAGCAAAAAAAACTACCACAGTGCTTTCTGCTAATTTGCACTGCTAAATTGCCCTGATTCATGAGGTGTGCAATGAAAACAGACTTAATGTTTTTTTTTCCAGATTTATGTTGCTAATAGAAATCTTTGGAATTATTACATATCTCATGATAAATCTTATAGATTTAGGATTTTAGGTTTTGCTGACGATGATTTAATCTGTAGTTTTTCAGTACCTGTTGAATAAGTGTAATCTAACCAAAAACTGTTTTGTAATTGGGTGGGAATAGTTTTAGTTTTGTGAAAAGAGGGCTGATATTAACTGCTCCAGTCACAATGTGAAATATGACTGTGCTTATATTGTAGCTCCATGAAATGCCAAAAGTGAGTAAATAAACTAAAAATAGCTACATGGTTCACTGAAGTGGTAATTTTGAAAAAGTATGTACTTAAATGTCACTCTAAAATAGTGCTGTCAAATCTGTATATTCATACATACACGTTTTAACCCAGTTTTGGGTCAAATATGGAAAAATCCAACCGTTGGGTTAAATATTTACATAAAATTTAACCTAACGGCTGGGTTTTTCCATATTTTAAATTTTAGCATTTTTTAGAGTGTATATTTACAAACTTTTATGTTAGATGTGATTAATCGCAATTAATCGATTTGACATCACTACTCTAAATATCTTACTATATCAAAAGTATTTGCATATGGTGACAAATTCTTCCCTCTAGCTGCCCTTTAAATCAAAACATACTACTTCTTGAATTTACTTCATGCTAATTATGATTATCCAATATTTTGTAAAAAAATTGTTTTTTCAACTGTCATATACTGTGGGACCAAAAAATAAAAATCACATTTACCCTTTAAAGGGGGGCTTTTAGCCCCGTCGTACCCTAATAACACGGCACCTTACATTTGCAGTGGTGCCATCATGATGATTGTTGTAAGACTGTCTGGCACTGCACATGATTTACACATCTGTGAATATCTTTTTAATATTCACACAGTTTTGATTGTTCTGGTTTGAGTAGTTTGGCTGTTTGAAAGCACTGTTTATTCCTTCCTCTATGACCATATATTCCGATTTACTGAGGGAGGATGTGCTCTGTGTCCGTTTCAGATCTTCTGTGGAGTTGAGATGCTGACAGCTGCCAACGTGGAGATATTGTGCGTGCTCTTCCCCATCGGTCTCCCGGTGATAAAAGTAATTGAAATTGGACACAATGACAGGTACGGGCAGCGCAATGGTCAATACACCAGCGATGGCGCACAAAGAACCCACAATTTTGCCTCCTATGGTTACTGGATGCATGTCTCCATAGCCGACAGTGGTCATGGTAACCACAGCCCACCAAAAAGCATCAGGGATGCTGCTGAAACTCGAGGAAGGGTCGTCAGCCTCTGCAAAGTAGACGGCGCTGGAAAACAAAATGACCCCGATGAAGAGGAAGAAGATGAGGAGTCCCAGCTCCCTCATACTGGCTTTTAGGGTCTGTCCGAGGATCTGGAGGCCTTTGGAGTGGCGTGAGAGCTTGAAGATGCGGAAGACCCTCACCAGACGGATCACGCGGAGGATGGCGAGCGACATGGCTTGCTGACCGTTGCCTTGCCTCTCGGCCAGCTCAGTCCCCAGAGTGATAAAGTAAGGAATAATAGCCACAATATCAATAATATTCATGATGTTTTTGGAAAAAGTAGCCTTACTGGGGCACGCAAAGAATCGCACGAGCAGTTCGAAAGAGAACCAGATGATGCATAGGGTTTCAATCACAAAGAAAGGGTCTGTGAAAGTGCTGGACACAAAAGGGCCAGTGCCATTTACAATAGGCGAGACAGTAATTGGGTCCTTGTCATCCCTAAACTCAGGCAGGGTCTCCAAACAAAAGATAACAATGGAAATTAAAATGACCAAAACAGACACAATAGCAATGCCCCTCGCAGGACCAGAGCTCTCTGGGTACTCAAACAAAAGCCAAACCTGTCTCTGAAATTCGTGGTTTGGCAAAGGTCGCTCTTCCTCTTTGATAAATCCCTCGTCCTCGCGAAATTTCTCCATGGCTTCCTCGCCAAGTTGATAAAAGCGAATTTCCTCCGAGAAGATGTCAATGGGAACATTCACGGGTCTCCGAATACGACCCCCTGATTGATAGTAGTACAGGATGGCATCGAAGCTCGGTCGGTTCCTGTCAAAGAAATACTCGTTTCTGAGCGGGTCAAAGTAGCGCATCCTTTTTTTCGGGTCCCCAAGCAACGTGTCCGGGAACTGGTTGAAAGTTTTCAGCTGGGTCTCAAAGCGCAGTCCCGAGATGTTGATGACCACTCGCTCGCAGCACTCGTGGTCCGGCTCGTATCGATCCAGCGACAGGTGACTGGGCAGCGCCGCGGTTTCCTCCAGCATGTTATCGCACGCGACCACTGTCATGATGTCCTTCTCCGTCTCCGCGTACCCGTGGTTGTCGGCGTTGTTCCCTCTGTGGCTGGCTGAGGGTGAGTCAATGAGGTTGTAGTGGTCATCCATACAGGTGAGGAGACGGAGCGGCAGAGGGCGACCCGCCTCCCCTACCTAACATTGGGTGAATTGAGGGTTTCTCTGTCGCGCGCTCTCTTTTGCTTCTTAACACACTGTCGCCGCCCCACGGAGCTTTATAAACACATGTCTACTCCCGCCCACGGCGAACATATGCCTGACACATTTCCACCACTCGCCCAATCGGAGCGCAACAAGAAAAGATAGTCGCTCCTCGGCGCGCGCGCGCCACTGTGTTTTGCCTTGCGCGCGCGACGCAAATCATTCACATAAAGTATACAAAACACGACAATACCTAAGACGTGCTCTCCTCACACGGTGTGCGCATTATACGAAGACTTTTTAAAGTAATGCACGTTCTTTTTATTCCTAATCTAAGGTTCTTTTCGTGCAATAAAAATCTTCTAGAAAGTCATCTGCCTTAAAAACGCTTTACAAAACTATAACATTAGCCTATATAGTGATAAATCTCGTTTTCCATTTGCTACTAAACATAGGCTAACTGTTGCTTTCTCAGGAGAGCGCGCCTTTCCGAGTTTATTTAGTTCGATATGGTGGACTGCAGATCGGCTAAACTGCCATTATCACTTGCAAATGATAAATACTGTAATTCAAAAATGTAAAAACTAATTGCGTCTCCGAATCTTGCATTGGTTTAAAAACAGATCCCGTCTCGTAGAATTCTCACAAACTCGTACGTTTTCACGATGCACGTTCCATGCATTGTTTACAAAAGGAAGAATATGTTAAAATGATGTCATAATATTTGTTTAAACGACGTAAGTATCCTTTTTTGTTTTTACCATTTTGCGAAAATAGCTTAGCGTAAACCGTTACTTCCCGTTTTTATACATTGCGCTGGTTAGTACTTAACGCATGAATTATTGTGTGGTGGCTGAGAAAGCTTTGATTGGCTGAACGACCCAATGAAGACAACGGAGCTCTCCATGGTACTGAAGATGTGCGCGCGCCTCAGCGAGCAAGCGAGGGAGGAAAACATGCCTGACCTGTATCTGCTGAAGGAGTTAGACGTTTAATATACCGCGACGTTTTGTCAAATTATGAAGGCGATCAGAGATTATGAAATTATGAAGGCGATTTGAATCAATATATTAGTTGTATTATTATTAGTCTATGATTACTATTAAAGGGATAGTTCACCCAAAAATGAAAATTACTCCATGATTTACTCCCCCTCAAGTCATCCTAGGTGTGTATGACATTCTTCTTTCAGACAAATACAATTGGAGTTATATTAAAAAAATGTCCGGGCTAATCCAAGCTTTATAATGGAATCCCAAAATCTGAAGCCCACAAAAGTGCATCCATCCATTATAAAAGTACTCCGCATGGCTCCCGGGGGTTAATAAAGGCCTTCTGAAGCGAAGCGATGCGTTTGTGTAATAAAGATATCCACATTTTACACGTTATAAAGTAAAATTTAGTTTTCGGCGGACTGCCTTCCTTATTCAATTTACGGAAAAAGCACAACTGGTTTATGGCTTAACCATAGGACGTCGGTCGTAGCATAAGTGGTTTGAACTTCGAGAGGCGTTACACTTTCTTCCTAAGTAAATACACTTTGGATGGCTTGAGGGGGAGTAATTTTCATTTTTGGGTGAACTATCCCTTTAAACCAGACACACACACACACACACACACACACACACACACACACACACACACACACACACACACACACACACACACACACACACACACACACACACACACACACACACACACACACAAAACCAACAAAAACAAACAATATTTGAGTAAATAAATCATGGCACAGTATAAATAATACAGTGTAAATGTAAACAAAGTCTAAACTTTCTCTCTTTATTTCTGCTTGTATGCCTCTTGTAGTGTTCAGTAGAGCAACCTTCACACAAAATCAATAAAAGCACATTTATACAGAAAAATCTTTTTGCAAGGACATAGATAAATCCTCCAAACAGTACTAAATTTGCTTTTTTTTCAGATTTGAGAAGAATGATGTGAGCCTTGATGTGTCCCTTGCACTCAATCTTATCTTCAATGAGTGGTTTGACACACCGGGAGGAGAGGGTGAGTAGTACTCTCTTCATATTCAGCCTTCACCATCGTCACAAAGCTGTTAAGATGGCAGCTCTCTCCTACACCAACAGCTCCCCTCGCCCTCTCTCTTTATCATGTTCAAGCACAGACTGGTCCTCAACTCAAGAGGGAACTTGTGTCCGTAATTATATTTATGTATGTGCGTCCTCATTCCTGAGCTCATGTTAAGCAATCCCCATATCTGATAATGGAATCCGTTCTCCACTGTGATCTGGTGTCTGTCATGACTGCACAAGCAGGGATTGGCTAGCCATAGATTAAACAGGTTATTTGCACAGCATGGGCCATCTAGAGAGCACAGGGGTGATTCATCTTTGTAAAGAAGAGCTCAGAGCAATTAAATATGCATGAGCATTTTTGGTCATGCCCTTTGTATGAGCCTGCAAATAGTAATGCATTATTAATCTGAATTTAAATTAATTGAAACTATGCTTTGAATGACTGGTGGGATGGCTTTACAGATGAATTCCTGCGCAACAGAAAATACGACAGAACTGTGAGAGAAATAAAATACAGACTACAGTGTCTAGACTGTCCAGTAAGTATGAGCTTGGTGACATGTAAGGCCTCTGTGCCACTAATTTGCAACTCGCTGGTGAGCAAAAGCAGAAATCGATGGGGGTTTGGGGTCACTGATCAGGAAGCTACCGCCAGTGAACGCGTAAACTGTAGATCATTATACGTTCACATTGGTCAAGGTCGGTGCAGGATAGTGGAAATATTTCCTGGACTGCCAGCAGTCAGAGAAGGACATTCAACAGACATCCACACAGATCATTTGACGTTCTTTTAATATTAGACCTTTTTTTGTTTGTTTTTTACTATTATGGCTATGATTCTCAAAGGCTGGTCAGTTATCATCTACACTATTAAAGTGCCCTATTATGTTTTTTTTAGGAAGCCTCCAGAGCTGAAGTTCAGTTACGGTAAAGGTCGTTTAGCTTTCGAAAAACACACTGTAAACGGTAGACCGATCACAACAGACTGGGCCATCTGACCAATCAGAGCACAGTAGCTGGCGGAAAGGAGGGATTTAGAGAGACTGATTCATCCATCGAGTCGCTTGAGAATCATTGAAAAATGTTGTGATGTGCAATGTATATTATGAGAAAATGAAAGTGTTTTTTGACCTTTGATGCATGTAAACCTGCTGTAGGAGACCTCCCAAACTAAATTAGGAGGCTTTAAAATAGCACAGTAAGGGCACTTTTAAAAATAAAGCTTCCAAAAGTGTGTTTTCGCAGCAATGCCAAACTATTTTTGGTTCCCCAAATTAACCTTCCAGGAAACAGTTCTTAAAAGATCATATTCTCAGAGGAGATTCTCATAAAATAAAAAAAAATAAAAAAGATTCTTGCATTTCTTGCAATACAATCAATCAATTATTTTGATTGCAGGACAACATGATATTTGAACACTTTATGATTTAAATAATATATTATGTTTTATTTAAATTACAGTGTTAATGTTGGGAGTTGGGAGATAATGCCACAATGCAAATTAAAAGTCTTAATTATCTTAATTATTTTATTTTCTTTAAGCATATATAATAATTTCCCCATTTATTTCTCTTATTTTGGCTGAAAATGATTTGTTTATGATTTTGTGAGAGTCAATTCCTCAATTTGAAAACTCATTTCAAACTCATCTGCTCTTTTTATATAAAATAAAGCCACATGTTTTGGCAATTTTTTGAATGCATGGCATCTTGAGCATCTTCTTTTCTCACCCCTGCTAATTAGGCAGTGCTACCAATCAGAACATCTGCTGCCATGGTAATTAGAAAAACAAACACACATCAATGACTTGGACACCTATTTCCATGGGAGTAATCGCTGACACCTCCTCAACCCTGCCAACCATTCTAACCATGGGGAAATATGTACATGCACACACAAACTCACAGTTACTTTGAAAACAATGTAGCATCTCACACAGAAATATTGCAATTAAAAGAGTTTGAGCAAGCAAAATGAAGCGCATTTACATCTGTATTTATGGCATTCATTTTTGTTGTTGTTAAATGAGAAAATCAAAACAAATACCTTTACCAGTCTGGTAATGATTTGCATACGCACTTCTAATCAACTTGCACTTGAGTGTGCATGGCCAGTTGTGGGGCTTGTAATGTATGGTGTAAGTTGTCTTAATAGGATCATAAAAAACTTTTTAAGAAAAGTTTAAAGTAATGTGTAAAATGATAGAAACAATTTGAGCCTAATGCAATTGCAGTCGTAAACATTTAAAAGACATGATGTGTTTCCTAAAGGTTTCTTAAACAGCAAATCATGAACAGGCTTAGAGAGGATGGAAAATGATCATAAAAACTGGTCCATTTCTATGACTTTGACATGAAGACAAATAAAAACCAACAACAAAAAACCAACAAGTTGAATGTAGAGTGAAAAGTTTTAAAATGAACTAGTTTTCTCCACATTCAAAACTTACAGATGATAACATTGTCTTCCATGATGTTCAACACACACACTTCTGTTAAAATCTCAGAAAATTTGGTTTAGGGTTTCATGACCCTTTAACATATATCTGTTCTTAAACTACGCTCATGCTCCACTCGTCACCAAAAACCAACACAACATAACACTTCTAAACTAGCACAACAAAACATTAAACACTACTTAATCTTCCACTTAATAGTAATCTTGCTCAAAAAACATCATGTAACTTAATTTCAGCATTTACTCTCCCTTTTGAGTGTCATAGCAAAGCATGCTGGGACATAGATATCCCAGTCCAGTTTCAGTCCAAATTAAAAGAAACAACTCAAAACAATAAAACAATTCAGATTACTTAAGATGTGTCAGTGTTGTGAACTCAAAATAAAAAGAAAGTTCTAAATGATGAAGGATGCATTACATTAATTGTGACAGTAAAGACATTTATAATGTTATCAAAGATTTCTGTTTCAAATAAATGTTGCTTTGAACTTCCTGTTCATCCTGGAAAAGAACAACATTACAGTTTCCACATATTAAGCAGCACAGATGTTTTCAACATTGATAATAATAAGAAATGTTTCTTCATGTGACACTGAAAACTGGAAAAATTTCTGCTTAAAATTCAGCTTTGCAATCACAGGAATAAATAACATTTTAAAATGTACTAAAATAAAAAACAAGTTATTTAAAATTGTACTAATATTTTACAATATTACAGTTTTTACTGTATTATTGATCCAGTAAATGCAGCCTTTGTGAGAAGAAGAGACTTCTTTCAAAAACATAAATATAAGAGATATGAAGGGTGAAGGTCAAAGGGACGGAGCAGTGGAGATTAGTGGCCGTAACTCACCTCTCTTTATTTCTGTCTACACCTCTCCTCTTTAGGGCCCTGTCAGTGTAATGAATAGACTGAGATTGGTTAATCCCCCTCCTGGCTATTAGGTTATATCTCAACATGCCTTTGGGAAGGGGTGCCATGTGTGTATGCGACATGAATGCACCTCCCGTAACGTTATCCTGACAGCGGGGTGCCTTTTGAGAAACACTCCACAGATTATCTGCATGTGCCTCATCCATTCTTCCACAGCATTAGTGAGAGCTGACATGCTGCTTTTGCTAGAGGACATCAACTGTTTGAATTCATCAGCTGCAGATGTCTTCGAAGAATGCTTGACGTGAAGTTCATATCAGTCAACATACTTAACAAGCCGGGGCTGCGGATGCGATGCATTTGAACGTCTGGCATTAGGCATGTCAGTGAGAATCATTCTGCAGTTAATAGTATGAAAACAAACAGAAGGATGACATTTCCTTTATTCTGTGGCTCAAATAAATATTCATTTGCTGCTATTTCCCAGAGAGTTGTTTTGTAGTGACTCATCATGTCTGACGCTTACTTTCACTTCCAACAATAAACCCAAGATTCACTTGAGTAATATTTTGACTGCTGTGTGATAAACATGCCAATTAAGTGCTAATATACAGAATTGTGTTTATATTTCCTAAAGCAGAACCAAGCGAATGTTTCCCATGCTGCTTGGCATATTAAACAAATTTGTTGCAATGGCTCTTGCATGCACAATAGAGCTCTAGTCGGAGTAGACGCTGTATTTGGATGCAAGTGCATTGTGTTGTGTACCTGGGTGTTGTTCAGTCAATGAAATATGAAAGTGTAAATGTCTTTTTACATATTTTCAGTGTACAAAACCTTTTTTTTAGAAGAAGAATCTATAGATGCTTTTATTTACTGTAGCCTACAATGCATTTCAGATTTGTTTACTCATACACTACTGTTAACATTTTTGGGCTTTGTAAGATTTTTTGATTAGTCTCTTATACAAATATGTATTTATTTAATCAAAAATACAGTAAAAATGTATTCTTGTGTTGGAAAAGCTGAATTTTCAGCATCATTACTCAAATCTTCAGTGTCACATGATCCTTCAGAAATCATTATAATATGCTGATTTGCTGCTCAAGAAACATTTATTATTGTCAATGTTGAAAAATTTGGTGAAAACCTTGATGCATTTTAGAAAGTACAAAATAGTAATGGTTTAAAATCTAAATATTTTGTAACAATATAAATGTCTTTAATGTTAACTTTTGAACAATTTAGGGCCCTATTTTAAGATGTAAGGGCATGGCACAGGTGCACTTAGGGAATCCACTTTTGCAACGGAAACAAACGGTCTGCACGGCAGGCACATGGTCCAAAAGGGTTGTATCTAGTCTCTTAATGAGCCATGGGTGTGTTTTGGGCTTAAAGGGATAGTTCATCCAAAAATGAAAATTAGCCCATGATTTACTCACCCTCAAGTCATCCTAGGTGTATATGACATTCTTCTTTCAGACGAATAAAAGTTATATTAAAAAAGTCCTGGCTCTTCCAAGCTTTATAATGACAGTAACTGTTGCTCTGTTTTTGAAGTCCAAAAAAATGCATCTGTCCATCAAATAATATGCTCCACACGGCTCCGGGAGGTTAATAAATGCCTTTGGAAGTGAATTGATGCGTTTGTGTAAGAAAGATATCCATATTTAAAACTTTATTAAGTAAAGTTTCGGCTGATCGCCGTATTCAGTTTATGGAAAAAGTGTTGAAAGTGCCTCTGCATGTCAAAGGCTTATGCTACCAGGTACGCTCATCAGACGTCGCGAACGCATCTTGAACTCTGAGAAGGCACTTTCAACACTTTTCCACGGAAGGCGATCGGCTGGAAATTTAATTCAAAAAGTTTTTAATATGGATATTTTTCTTACACAACCGCAACGGTTTGCTTCATAAGGCCTTTATTAACCCCCCGGAGCCACATGGAGCATATTATTTGACGAACAGATGCATTTTTTTTAAAAACAGAGCAACAATTACTGCCATTATAAAGCTTGGAAGAGCCAGGACTTTATTAATTTAACTCAACTTTTATTCGTCTGAAAGAAGAATGTCATACACCTAGGATGACTTGAGGGTGAGTAAATCATGGGCTAATTTTAATTTTTAGGTGAACTAACCCTTAAATGTGCAATAAACCAAAACGAGTCTCATCTCCCATTCCCTTTAAAAGCCAGTTGCACTTGCACCATGGCGGAATTTGATATTTTAATTTTTAATATTTAAAAATGTGTGTGTAATAAGCAGAGTGTACGCAGAGTGTACCTATAGGTGCATATTACTAACACACCCTTTAAATAACACTAAATGCGCTATTGACTTTAGACCAGGTTTTTGTTGGTGAATGGCGTAGTCGTTTTCAGTTGCCTCAAAATAGCAATGCCCCAACAATGCGCCTGAACACACCTCGTTTTCAGATCAGCACACATGAGCGCGAGTGCATTTGCTATTTAAACAACGTTGCGCTGGACGCAAAAAGGATAACTGCGTCAGGGTGAAACTAGCAAAAAACACTTGCGTCGCATTGCGCCTGGTGTATGATAGGGCCCTTACTGTATTTGCTGAATATTAATTTCTTTCAAAAACAAAAACAAGACCCCAACTTTTGAACTGTAGTGTAATGGGGACTGGGGTGGACAACCTTTAAAAATGTCCACAAAAAGCACTAAGAAAGTGAGGAAAAGACAGAAATGTAAAGTTAAAGTCAGTGTGCTTCTTGTATGTATGGTCACTCACTGACATCCAACCTAAAGGGGAAAGAAGCATTTTTAGAGAAAATGGCTTCAGAATGCTTGCAATACAGTGCACAAGTTGCATGGACAGGGGTGCACACAGTGCTGCTCACTGTTTACACGGCACACAAATCCTACAAGCTGCCTGAATGTAAAATAACACTATTTCTTCAATGTAGAAATCAAATATAGGTTCATCTTTGTTAAAGCTGTATTTTTTTAAAATTTAATTAAAATTAATGACTCAAAGTGACAGCAGACTAATATTCCTGCTGTTGTCTAAAACTGAATAAACGAACACACATCCGATTTCTTTATCACTTGTTCACGTATGACATAACCGAGAGAATACTTGCAAAGATGGGTATTTTATTTTGCCTGACGAAGACCCTTTTGGGTTGAAACGTTGCATGTTTTAGTAAATCTTTGGGAGCAGTATGAACAGTGTGCAGATTTTTATTTACTTGAAAAATTGGTATTTTGACATCATTTTGTGTGTATGTGTATGTGTCTGTTCAAGTGCAGGTAATCGTGAAAGAGCGCTGTCTGAAAAGCGTCTCTCTTCTCTTTCTCTGTGTGCTTGCGCTTCGGGTGTATGTGCGGCTGTGCGCACAGATAACAGTGTGCAAGTCCTGATTTTCTCTTCTTCTTCAGCGTTTAAAATGGTTTGAATGTTGAAATTTAAACTTAGCAGTTAATCCGCAAATCACATGCTCGCCGAACCGTGGGGCCTGGTCTGTACGAATCACGGATCAAATACGATCCATTGCACGGCACCCCTAATAATTCATAATTCATGATTGCTATCTTACCAGAGATGAAGAAAAACTTCACCCCAGTAAGTAAACGTGTCCCTGTCCCCAAAAATGTTGGTACTGAAAAACAGTTCCCTCCACGTTTTCTGGTGCACGTCGTTTATTTTTTACAACGCATGCGCACCAGTTATGTGCACCCCTGTGTGTGGACTACTTTTATGATGTATTATTTTGTATCTCTACAGAACACTCTGGACATTCTGCAAAATATCCAACGAATAAAAAAAATCATGCATGTTTGGAACGACATGAGGGTGAGTAAATGATGACAGAATTTCCATTTTTGGATGAGTTATCCCCTTAAAACTGTATTATATATTAAATAGATGGTATAAACAGCAATATAAAGTATATATAAAGGCAACAAGCAAACCTGTTCACTGGTGTAAAACACCTAAAACACTTTAATCAATGTGCTCAGTGCTTCATAACAACTGGATGACTGCGCCCTTCCCCCAATACTCCTGATGCTTCCTATAGGAGCTGTCAAAGACAGACAAGCCTAGACACACATGCAATCTGCTCCACAGAGTGGGAAAAGGATCCCCTACCCCTGTGTCTCATTTATCACACCAGGTGTCCAGTAAACACACACACACACACACACACACACACACACACACACACACACACACACACACACACACACACACACACACACACACACACACACACACACACACACACACACACACACACACACACACACACACACATAGCATAGCATAGAAACACAGGTGCAAACCTATGGAAAAACAAACACTTGTGATGGTTCGCAGTTGACATACATACTCCAACATCTATTTGTGTGCAAAAAAAAAAGCCATGCACACACACACTCTCCTGCATAATACATGCGCGCACGCTCACACACTTATAACCCATAATCCACCCACACAGAAATTGAGAAGGGTTTTCCCCTGGTGCTGAATTAAATAGCTCACGCTTCCCAGCCCCCTCTTCCTCTTACCTCTCCCTTCCTGCACCTCGGAGCTGGGAAACACTGGCAGCTGAGCGCCTCGCAGAGCCAGGCCATGTGATCATATTCATTATGTAGAGCGAGATTACCCTGGACACACTCTACAGGCTTTAAGCCATAACATAACAAATACATTCCCTGTGTTTATATGCTGATGTGTGAGGTTATTGCCAATAAACAATTTCCTACAAAATCCTCCACTTGCAGCTCAACATCAATACTGGGTTACATAATGTGGGGACTGCCATAACAGGAACACATGCAATATACAACAATTATGGTATATCACAGTGAATTATGCAAAAAGAGCAGGTTTATCATAAAGGAAGCTAAGTGGCAAGCTGAGGAGAACTGAGTGAAAAAAGCATGAATATATAAAGCACTTTTTTTGTTAAATGTGCATGTTTGCACGTTCAAAGTTTGATTTTTTGGTACAGCAGCAACATGGTTCAAGTCATAGCTCACACATTCTACAAAAACATGAAAACTTTTTATAGTTTAGAAACATTACGGTTTATACAATATGCTGTGAACACACCTATACTGTATGCAGGTAGCCAAAAGTGTGACTGCGTGGGACTGTAGCAACTATGAAACCAGAGAGCTCACAGCTGGAATCAGTTAGGTAATGTGTTAATATTGGTAATTGAGGTGAGCTGTGTGAAATGTTATCAGAATTGAGTTTCTCCATAAAAAACTGATTGCAAGGAAAACATTAGGACTCCCACTGGTTCCAGTTCCTGAACTAACGCACTTTAAAAACAATCTGAAATCACTCTTCAGATTTCTGGTTAATATAATGATGCACTTATATGTAGTCCAAACTTGGATTGATCTGTGCATTATTATTGAACTGCATTGACTAACAGAGATGTTTGTTACAGCTGTGTGTATATTATATTGATCAAATGTCTGATATGTGTATATGAATTTCAAAGTGATGTTTGAGAGCTTTAAACTAGCATGCTGTTATCACTGGCTCAAGTTAAAGTAGACTCACCTGATTTTATTCAAAGTGTTTCAGATTACACTGAAGTCAATCAGTATGTGATATTAATAGCAATGGGAGGAACCAAATAGCCTCTGAAAGGAAGGTAAGAATTACCATTTAAATGATCCAAGCTTTCATATCCTAACTAGGTCAGGCAGATGACATCAAATGTATGTTCACCATTTCTGTTTGTGTATGTGGGTGACATGTATCGATAATGTGGTGTTTCCTAGGGCCAATTGCATTGCATAAACATAGCCATTATGTTAAGACTGTCTTAAGAACTAGTGACAAATTAGCAGTCAGGCCGCATTTACATTACATGACCCAATTCTGATTTTTTCCTCCCATGTGGCACAGATTGGATGTGACCCACGAATGTGATACGTGCATTTGCTTATGCCATGTAAGTGTGCAGATCAGATATTCCCGCTAATACAGATCATACATCATTGAAAAAGCGGTGTTGGTGAATGATGTCACTCAGGTGGACACCAACCACAGCGATTACAACAGCGACACACACACACACACACACACACACACACACACACACACACACACACACACACACAGCATAGCATAGAAACACAGGTAGACAACTTGCCCTCCATACATACACTACACTGCAAACCTATGGAAAACATGAAGATATTGGATATTGGTCACTTAAAAAAAAAAAAAAAAAGCAAGCTGGTCATAAAAAAATAGGATATAGTCAACAAATTAGAATTGGGCATCAAGACCCACGATGTAAATGCGTCCTTATTTAGGGGCAATAAGTCTTACTTTACTTATCAAATTAGACCAATCTACGTTATTATGTAACTGACTTAAAAAGTTATGAACAGTCTTAATGGATGACAAACTTCAAAGACTAGTCTGAGACGTTGTGTCCTGTCTCTAGCAGCCAGAAAATGAATTGCAGTCACTCCCGTATTGGCTTCAAGAGAAACTGGGGGAGGTTGCCGATTGGATTTAATGCACGAAAGCCCATTGTGCGAGACCTTTAATCTAGATGCTGTGAAACTTTTCTCTAATTATTATAATTATATTTTCTCTTTTGTTTTTTCCTAATATACATTCACTAACATTCAAAAGTTTGGAGTCAGTTTGGAGATTAAAAAATAAATTAATACTTTTATTCAGCAAAGATGCATTCAATTAATCAAATACTTTTACATTGTTGCGATACATTTCTATTTCAACTAAATGTTCTCAAACAAGGAATCCTGAAAAAAGTATCACGGTTTCCACAAAAACTTAATGCAACGTAATGATGCAAAGACAAATGGCGGAAGCTCGTATTTCCCGCGGAAACCCACCAGTACCACTCAAATCTTAACACATTACTACAAGCTACTGTTGTGGGCTAAGGTAAGGAGATCATTTTGAACACTGGCTGGTTATGTATTTCTCAACAAATTATATTGGAACATTTCATTTGAACCAAAAAAAGTTTTTAAAGTCAAATGAAAAAACTTTTTTTTCGTATCATAAATTTTATTAATCATCAGAAATGATGTATCATTCAAAAGCTTACGAACTCAAAATTCATCCTCTGAAAACTATTTTGAAATTGGAGATTGTACTTTATGATCAAAACCTTTTCTTATCTTAAAAACACATATCACAAAACACATATCGGCTTTGAAACAATGTGTATTGTGAAAAAGCGCTATACAAATATTTGAATTTAATTGAATATCGTCAGAAAGCTCCGAGTCTCAAGGTTCCATATTTGGTGACTGTTTTAGATCACAACTTGGTTAGACATGGCTTTGATTTTATAGTAATTTTAGGTTAAATTGTTTTTGCAAAATATATATTTTATATAAAATATAAATTATTTAGTACAGTATGTTTAACTTACAGTAAATTTAAAACAAGAAAGACCAAACTTAGGTTGATATTCCAAAGCATTCTTGAATTACAGCCATTAAAGTTTGGATAGTGCATTTTCACGTCTATTCTCAAAAAGGGGGTGACAGTGAAGGGTTTAAACATACCCCTAGACTTGGTGTACATAAGAGACTTCTTTCAAAAACTTTACAAACCTTCAGTAGTTAATTTTGAGTGTCCTGTGATGTGACCATGTGACCAGCTATTTCAAGTAACCTCAATTAGTATAAGGTCATAAAAGCTGCATGTGTATTAATTATAGAAGGAATAATTTTTTAAGAACAGCTTTAGTGAATTCTAACATGTCACACCACAGTATACTACAGAAACTGCTTGATTTAACATCAACTATACAGGAGGCTTTTTGGATTTGGTGGTTAAGGGGCATGAAGAATGAGACAATTAGAATGATATCAGAGATTATGTGTCATTGTCCAACCCATAAAAGCCCTTTGAATATACTGTTGTAAAATGCATAATCCTCCACACCAAAAAAAGGAATACAAATCCTTCTTTTTCGGTCTTGTACGAATGGCACAATGAATACAAGCACCACAAATGATTTTGATTCCATCTTAATGATTTTAATTTGGTTCACATCGGCATCTCTCTCAAGTGGAGGGAAAAGTGGGTTAGATCTCATGAGTCGACTCCGTGTTCTAGAAGCAACATGGATCTTTTTCTGGTTTTGCAAGATGTTTATCTTCCGGTGAAAATAAAACCAGGAAGTTCCACACTAAAAATAATGAAACCGTCATGCAATTTAAATAATTCCAGTTTTGTTATTTAATTTACAATGGAAATGTATCTGTATAATGCATCGAGAGATGTTGTCATGCACACTGAGATCCAGACTCAGCAGAAAATCTATACAGAATGAAGCATTCTCTCCAATGTGAGGTGCATTATAAATAGTTTGCAACAATGGATTTTATAATCCCACAGCACTATAAGGATCTATTTCACATTATTATGTCAACTTTGAAGAACATTACAAATGCGTTATGCCATCAAATTATTATATAAATAGAACGTAGTACCAGGAGACATACTTTGTCTTTTCCAAAGATATAAACACCTTAAAATTATTACATAAACATGTTTAATTTCTTAACAGTGTCAACGTTAATTACTGTGGAACAGTCAGATTACTGGGGCGTCCTTTAAACAAATACAGCAAATATCATCTGAAGATTAAACGGAAAATCAAAGCAGAAAAGAACCGAAAAACTGACTAACAGTAACTGACAGCTTGGGCACCGTGACACAAATGCTTGGTTTAGTGCTTTTGAGGTCAGTGCATGTTACCGTAAACCTAAAACATTGAAGTGAACATGGTTTTGTTTGGAAAAATTCTCTATTCAAGTCTCAGAAGCCACAGGCTGCTTGATAATTATTGCAGTCATTTCACTTTTTGCCCATGCTTGAGTTACAGCTATGGGTGAAAAAACTAACTAGGCCAGTGGGCTTGGGGTTGGATGAGGGCGCTTGATTTTTGGGCTGTGTTCCATCACTATTTTGTTGCCGCAGTCATTAGGCAGCACAGGAGGATTTGTTAAATGTTAGAGTAGAGCCATCCTCTGACCCCTGGAGTCGTCAGGCAACGAAAGGTCATTCCATCCGTCTGTTAAATGCCACGGAAATGTCATTAACATAAAAATGGACAGGAAGTAACTGAACAGGATCTAGAATGCCATTCAGAATTTTTGAGCAGTTCACAACCCTCAAGAAAAGAAAAGAAAATTATTTTAAAATAATTATTAGTTACATTTCGATTTTGAAAATCATTATTTTTTTTATGATATTATAATCTCATTAAAAGGTTGAAATGAAAATATTGTTTAAATATTTTATTGAAACAAGTCAAATCGATTCTCCCCCCCCAAAAAAGAAAGAAATTCATGATATTTCAATGAAGGAATGAATGAATGAATAAGTAAATAAATAACTAAACAAATACTTTACATTTAAGTAGAGTACATTTAAAAACTTTACAAAATAATGATTAATGCAATTAATTTGTACATAAATTTGGGGTCTTAGCGTTAGTTTATGATAAACTTTTGTGAGCTTTATATCCTAATCGCTGAACTTATCAGACACACTTTAGGCAGAATTCTGATGTCCTTGCGTTATTCAGCCTGAGGGTGGCGCTCTAATGATGATCGACAGACTTTATTACACACAACAAATGCATAGGGCAACAAATTGCCTTAATGTGGTATTTAATGTTCCCGAATGTTGTTGTAGATTATTACAACAAGTTAGGAGTTGTAATTTCTGTTCTCAGAACAAATAATAAACAAACACAACTACTGTATATAAAAGCAATTCACATGAGCATGTTTAAACTAAAGGTGTTATACTTTCATTGCTACTCCACATAGGAAGAACAGACATGCCAACTAGTTACTGACCTGAGTCTGGAGTGAGGCTTATGTAAGGCCTGTTTACCTAATGTGAAAATAAGTGGGGGAGCCAGAAATCTGCCCCGATGGCTCTCTATGAGAGTGCACTGCAATTCCGTTTTTCACCACAGATTTACATTGAATATTTGTGGGGCTCTGTAAAGCTGGGGAGGGCTCCGATACCAGCTGCCCCGCATTGGCCCTGTCCCAAATGGCACACTTCATATGCACTTTCGGTCTCGTGGACTTACAATGGCTGCCATGTGCATGTGTCCGTTTAGGCCATGAGACCGTAGGGTGACCCATTTGTCATTTTAGGTCTCAGAAGGGTGCTCGCAAGCTGATAAGCATTTCCTCAACGGCCCAATAAGATATTCCCCTACAAGCAGTAGCCGTCATTTCACTGTCTCAGTTAACTATAGCCCCGATGTAGTCCCGCTATGAGTAACCCACTTCTAGCCAAAATAACCTTAAATATATGGTTACATGTCGTTTTTGCCTAAATAACTTGTGAGATGTATGATATTCCATCATGTAAGCAAAGTCAACAGTGATTGCAAGGTCCATCCATCCATCCATCATCCTTAGCTTATCCGGGGCCGGGTCACGGGGGCAACAGTCTAAGCAGAGACGCCCAGACTTCCCTCTCCCTAGCCACTAGAGTCTTCCCCGGGGCCTCCTCCCGGTCGGACGTGCCCGGACCACCTCCCTGGGAAGGCGTCCAGGAGGCATCCAAAATAGTTGCCCGAGCCACCTCAGCTGGCTCCTCTCGATGTGTAGGAGTAACGGCTCTACTCTGAGCTCCTCCCGGGTGACCGAGCTTCTCACCCTATCTCTAAGGGAGCGCCCAGCCACCCTGCGGAGAAAGCTCATTTCAGCCATCTGTATCTGGGATCTTGTCCTTTAGCTCATGACCATAGGTGAGAGTAGGAACATAGATTGACCGGTAAATCGAGAGCTTTGCCTTACAGCTCAGCTCCTTCTTCACCACGACAGATCGGTACATCGATTACTGCAGACGCTGCACCGATCCGTCTGTCAATCTCTCGTCTCACGCCAAGATACTTGAGGCAGGAACTCTCCACCAACCTGAAGTGGGCAAGCCACCCTTTTCCGACTGAGAACCATGGCGCAGCCGGGGCCTCACCCTGGAGCCAGGCCCGGGGTTGGGGCTCGTATGCTCAGCCCACAGGAGGGATCATAAAGGGCCGGTGCATAATGGATTGGGCGACAGTCGAAGGCGAGGCCCCGACGACCCGATCTCTGGACACGGAAACTGGCTTTAGGGACGTGATTAGTTTAATTTCTTTGAAATGGATTACTAGTCCATTTATGCACTATGGTTAGACGTCTATAAAATGTTCACTGACATCCCAAATTTTGCCTGGTTTAAGCCTAGATGTCAGGGCTGTGTTTGTACAGCTATTAGACGTCTTTTTTTAGACGTACAGCATAGGTTGTTTCTGATACATGGCTTATTTTTCTGTTTTTCAGGTG
Source organism: Gobiocypris rarus (assembly GCA_023029165.1). Lineage (NCBI taxonomy): Eukaryota > Metazoa > Chordata > Actinopteri > Cypriniformes > Gobionidae > Gobiocypris > Gobiocypris rarus. The sequence goes on along the minus strand of CM040921.1, from coordinate 34,941,640 downwards.
CTGATTGGTTTTGAGTAACTATAGTGTTAATCTGCTAGATTTGGGGGTCTGGAATTGCATTGTTGATCTCAAAGGGTAGAGTGATGAATTGAGGCGATAAAGGTAGGAAAGCCCAGTCAGGGGATCCTAAATGACTTTATTGATTGTGACACAGACATGTATAAGAGCCTGACATCAGAGTTCATCACCAAAACAGAGAGGGAAATTGCCCACAGATCTCATCTAAACGACTCTGACAAATGATTCTTTACATACAAGTAGGAAGGAGCTCTATGAGCTCACAGCATGATACAAGATGCAGTTATCCAAATTACTGAAGGAGGCATTAACAACGAAGGCATAAATTACTGTCTTTAAAAATGTAGTCTGTTGCTCTGTAAACCAAATCCGCGGAACGTTCTGGTAGCTGCGAGACGAAACATTCTAGCGCTGCAAATCTGCAAATGCACATGGCTAAATGTGTCAAAGCCTAAATTTCCCTGCATGTTAAGATTTGAGAAACAAATGAGTGTTCCCATTTCCGCTCCATCCCTCCATACAATCCCCCTCCCAGCAGTAAAATCCCATTCCAGTGTGCGTGTGCAATTGCCTCAACCCAGTGATTTATGAAAAGGAGGAAAAATCTCTGTGCAGATGGGACTGAGAGGTTAGAAAGAGGTATAAATATTCCTGATCACGAGCAGGGATGTATTTAGCTGCCCCTGAGGTCCCTCCGTAATAGACGTTATATCTTCTAGTGCCATTAACTCAAAAGACCAGACATGGTTGGATGTTACAGGGACAAGGAAAGCAAATTACGTGGAAACGCTCCAGAGCACACCTGTGTACTATTCTCTAGCATAACCTGGGTGTTGTTATTGTCACCTTCACCGTTAGAATATTGACACTGGGATTGTTTTCTGAAAGAAAAGCGCTAGTTGAAAGCACAGCTGGCTCTTTGTAGTGTGAAAAGAGTCTTTGTTAGTGATTCTGTTTGATCATTTTTAATTGAAAAGAAATCCGTAACATATCACAGCGTTTTTTTCATTGTGTATGAACAGTCCTTGCTATAAAAATCAATATAAACTACATGCTATGTCCTTTGAAATCCACTGCATGCAATTAATTGCCCATTTAAATCTAGTAGACAAGGTTTGCTGTCTACTATAGCATATGCATTTCTAGGCATTTTAACGTTATCAAATACAGCTATCACACCTCTGATTAGTCCATTATTTTACAACTTACTCTGATCCATGTCAGAAGTCGAACTATTTTTAACGAGACACTTCTACTGCGTGTTTACATAGACTATCAATTAAAAAATAGGGCAGATGGTAACACAAATGCATAAGTGGAACACTCCTCATAGGCAGTAACCCCTTCTAAATTAGTTTAAAGGCACCATGAAATCACAATAGAAAATTCTTATTCCTTTATGAAATATTGCAGTGTTTATTATAAATGATTTGTCTATGCACATAATTTTTTAAACTTCATGTTCCCTCATAATCTTTAATCTAAAGCATTAACTTCATCTTCCCTTCGCACTTATTGTCCACAAGGGCGGGGCAATAATCCCTCCCTTCTAGCAACCTGTCACTTCCATGAGATCACAGAAATTAAAGAAAACAATCCAATCAATCCCTAATGGACAAAATCAAGCCTTATTTTAATGTACATCGTGGAGGCAAAGAACCGCCCAACGTTGCGGAGTGCAGTCAAATCGTTTAATGCACAGGATTATCCCGCTTATACCATGGTCATTTGCCAAGTTAAAGTTGTCATTGATGTTTGCAGCACTAAATATGACTGGAATGGTTAAAATTATGGTTATTTTCTACAGCTACCACTTGTTGGATCTAGCATTCTGGATCAGATACAGAGATAAAATGCGGAAAGGTTATTTATTATTTATTGATGGATGATGGTGAAGAGAGTAAGTGATGATCCAAAACACGAAACATAAACCTTGAATTAAATCGTGTTATAACAGTTATCTAAACTGTTTGGTGGAGGAATGATTATTTTGTTCAAAACAGCTTAGTTGCTGTGTTTTGGGAAAACTTGCCCTGTTTGTGGTAACCATTTTAGGCTATAAAAGCAATTGTTTAATTAAAAAAGGCACCAGAATACAGAAAATGGCATCTCCACATCTGGGGGAGAACCCACCCTTTTTTTTTTTTGTTGCTTCCGACGCCCATGATAACAACACTCGACAACTACACAAGGCACACAAGGCTTAAATACATGATTCAAGGGAACACATAACTCTGACAACCAATGGGAACGTGACACATGAAAAAAAAGGAACCAATGAAAACAAGACACTTATAACAAGAGATCCAATTAGAACATGACACATAAACATGGCACAGGGCAAGATCACATGGAGAAAAGGGAAATCACAAAACAAACCAGGAATATGACAATGGGAAAACTTTAAAATTACAGACATGAAAACATGGACATGAAACAAAACCAAAAACAGAAATTATAATTTTATTGAATTCTAACATTAATTAGCCTATGGAGAGAGAGAAGACAGAGAGATGTGTTAATTACCTGCATCTGCGCAGCATCTCTCTACTAGCAATGAAGCGGTGAGTTAAATTACTTCAAAACCAGTGACGTTACAACCTCCTTTCTGAAAAATATAATGGAGTGATTCAGTAGCGAAGTTAGGATCTCAGATCTCTGTGTGCAAATGATGTATGAGTGTGTGTGTGTGTGTGTGTGTGTGTGTGTGTGTGTGTGTGTGTGTGTGTGCATCAGTGAAAACAGCACATACCTGTGCATCAAACGGTTTTGTGCCATGGTCTGTCTGAATACTCAATTCTGATTGGCTGGAAGGTGTGCAATAAAACCTTTTAATGCACAGGTAGATTAAAGTCAGTTTAATGACTGTTGTAAATTAATGCTTTGTCTTCGTTGAAGCACACACATATAGGCCAATGTCACTCACTCACAGAAGCATTCAGGAGCACAGAAACTTAGTAATTCGACTTTTAGTTATAAAATTGATTCGCTATACTGAAACGCTACATTATATTCCTCAGCAATGAGGGCATTACATCGCTATTTTGAAGTAATTAACCTTTTAAATTCGCAGATCTGTTGTTATGGAGAGAGAGGTGCTGACACACTACTTTATCTCTGTGTCTGATTCAAAGCGGGCAGAATAGTCTGCCATAAGTGGCTTAAGTCTCGATTACTAACTCTAAAATGACGTTTTGGATAGCAACGGAGGCTTTAGTCCTTTGTTAGTTTTGTTCTAATTTGCTTTTGAATATTTCTTAGTGTAGAGCACTTTGGGTCAAACGCAGTCAAATAAGCTCTATAAATAAACTTTGATTTGACTGCAGTGCCTTAAATTGATGTTTTCAAGCTTGACAGCTTGCTAGTTTTTGGAACGCTTAACCCTAAATGTGTCTAAACTGATTGCAGCTTGCACAATAATTTCACTCAGATTATATCTCCTCTTTGCTTTGGATACTAGAAGGTTTTAAAATAATACATTTAATCTAGAGCAACATCTTTATGAAAGCTTGGATTCTCTCATATTATCTCATTTCGTTTTTGCATGTATAAGTGGACATGGGTTTACCATATTGCATTATACACTGACCTGTAGATGGGCTGCAAGTGGAAGTCAAGCTTGATTAACTAATTAATTGAAACTCCCAGCTGCTGGTTGCAGCATCTGTTGTTGCAATCTTCTGCTGAGAGTCTCCGGTGAGAATTAATTTACTCTCTCTGCTAACAAGTCTTTGGTGGGTCAAATCTGCTCCCTTTAGAGGACTTCAAAAACAAGATACATCCATAATTACTTTTTGCAGAGTATCTTTGCAAAAAATAGTCTGTTAAAATGAAATGTTCCTCAGGCTGGTTGTGTTGATAGCTTTATCTGATTTATCTATGTAGCTGCCCAGGGTAAACACTGAAATGGGAGCAGTCCAGTGTCCAAAAAGCTATCAACGCCCTCTTGTGGTTGAACATGGAGCGTATGATAAAAATAAATGTTTGGGGAGGATTGGCTGCAACACAAGTATTAGGTTGGGGGGAAAAAATGTTATTGACTTTTATTTCAAGTGAAACACTCCAGCTGGGCGGTTTAGAGATAACAGTTGTTCTTGTATAAATCTCTTTACACCACCCAGTAATGTATTTCTACAAGTACATTTGTTGCAGACTTTTAGACACAAAAATGAATATATTTGATGGACACCACAAGGAGGCAGCAAATATATATAACCAATGAGTTTGTCATCCATCAGTGTTCTCTGTCTTGGGCAACCTGGTGTTTGCTAAAGGGAGAATCTTTACTCAAGCTTTATATTTGGGATTTGAACAAACCATCTAGCAATGCCGTGGCAACATATGAACAACCACTCAGAACCCAATTTGAAGAACAGAAATCAAATTGAATTATTATTTTTTAAACCAAAGGTACACAATGTAACTTTTTTTTCCCTTTTTTTCAAAATTAACAAAATTAAAAAAATGTGACATTACGTCATCAATCCTTCTTCTAAAACATGTTTTGTTCTACATAGTATCACTATGGTAAGACTATTATAAGTGGATATAATTTTGATAGAGCGGGATGGTTTTCGTGTCATCTGCCCGTGCGTGTATAGTAATATCTGTAAATAGAGAAAAGTTGAAAGAAACAAAGTTTTTCGGAACTTTGAATCAATAAAACCAATTGCTTCGCAAAGTGATTCACTGTTTCGAAGTGCTTGAATCTCCACATGCTGGTGACGCCTGCTGGTCAGAATGTTGTAAATGCAATGAAAACTCAGCTCAAACCACAGACTGTAAAAAAAGATGGACAACACATCTTCACTCTCTTCCATTGTAGAAAAGTGAAGCCGCCAATGTCCCGATATGGCACTGACATATTGTGCTGATTCGGGGCCCGAGTCTACGCAGTACTGAGCGTGAAGTGGAGCCGCGGTATCAAGGCCCCGCAAAAAACGGTTTGTATAGTTTACAGCAAAACAAGAAATGATGTTGGTGTGAAATAAACAGCTATGGAAATATAGAAATTAAAGAAAAGTTGGTCAGTGGCGGCTTTCCCTTGACTACTAACGTCCACTTCACAGCGACAGTGTGCTTTTTTTTATAAATTTGTGTTCTGTTGTCCATTCTGTTTCGGCATGTGCTAATGCTATATGACATAGCCAGCATGTCGTGGAGGCTAGTTTACATTTTTAACCAATGATATATCAGATATTTATTTGATTGACACCGCTTTCAGCCAATCATTTGACCAGAGATCTTATGGCATTAGATGGTGCGTCCCAATAAAGATTGTGGAGTGGGTTTTTTAGGCTGATTCAGCGCGACTCCAAAAAGGAGGACAAATGAGTGTCCGGCTTGAGGCTGCGCGGGACGCCAGACAGGGGGCTCAAAATCCGGATGTATGGCCACCCTATTACTAATTGAAACCAAACGTGCCGTACGCTTCCTTAAAAATTAAGCCTAAATGTCACAGTTGCACCCTATAGGTCATAAACCCCGTCCTCTCTATGTAATCAGATGGCATGTGAGGCAAAATCATATTACACTTCAAATACATTTTTTCCAAATAGTTTTTCTGTCATTTTAGGTAGTTTTTAATCACTATAATTATTAAATTCAAGTGTTTGTTCTTTAAATAAGTTTGGTTTGGTAGTTATTTGATGCTATAAAATGGGGGCGTGACATCATGATTGACAGCTGAGATTGACAGTTTTAGTTTGTCATTTTAGTACATCAAGTTAATATTTTTTATATATATATTTTATTTGTTAATGTTTATTGTATTTTGAAGTAAAAAATCTTAATCTACTCCAATAAATGTATTCCAACATCAGATTTATGAAAGTAGGTAAAAAATCAAATGCCAAGACTAACAATGCTTAAGTCTTATAATCTGGAAATTATTTTATCATATGATTTAGAGAGTATTAGAGCAAAAGACAAAACCTATTGCAACATTTATCCAGCCAAGCAACCTTAGGTTTACTCCAAAATCCTAGACATGTGTTGTAAGATTAATTACAAAGGAATTTCCCTCTCCTTTTCCCCCAGTGACGGAGGAGAACAATGAATAGAGAAGGTTGGATGGACAGATTGGAGAGGAGTGTAAATGACAGTGGGAGGTAAACCCAAGAGATGACATGGGTCACCACATGTGCAAAAGAAACCTGCTGGATTTCCCATTGTCAAAGTAAATGGACAAACATCAGTCTGACTGCATATTTGTCACCAAAATAACTTTTTATTATTATTTTTTCATAAAACAGTTTTAGAAACGAGACTGCATTGTATATTTAGTTAGCACATTATTAGCTGAATCAATGGAGGCAGTGCCTGAGGGTCATTTAACTCTTCGGGAGCCATGCACATTCACAGGGAGAGGGTCTTTGTGCTAATTCCTTGAGAGATGGTATAGCTTTTTGGATCTCTTCTTAGATTTCAAAGGTGAGAGGGGTCACTTGATCTGCCGGGTGCTTGTTAGGAGGGGCTTCATGACATGCAATAGCTTAGGAGCTCTTCTTAATGTCTGTATAGTGTTTGTGTGTGCGCACATATGGTGTGGGTGGGAATAGTAGCTTGGCAAACCTAATCCCCTAACTGGTAATTCATCTTCAGAGTTGGACTTCCAGTTGGTTTCCAAGTGATAAGCTTTAGACAAATTGGTGTGTTTTTAATTTGCCAGAGATTTCTAGAACATTAGTTGACATTGCTCATTAGTCAATCTGATTGGAGAGATCATTAAGAGCAAGCACCGTTAGGTGTGATGCGTATTTATTCCTCGAATTACTTCCACATTCCACATTCCACATTACTATTAATCTTCGTTGAGGGACTGACACATCTGAGACTATATTTTGGATTCAAATATTTTAGCTAAATCTTTTTTGTCCTATTGCTCCTGACTATTTTACCTTAAACACTATTTATAGACTGCACACAGAACATTTTAGAAGCCATATAATCGTCCAGAAGATGTTGAAGAATTAGTGTTTAGCCATTAAGCCAAATGAGTTTTTCAATCAATCTCAATTGCGATCAAATCAATGATAGTTCATATCATGAACGAATACCTGGAGTTTTGTTTAGTTTCTAGATCCTATAAATCCTATCACTCTAGATTCAATTCAAAGTAAACCAGACTTTAAGCTAGATGCCATTTTTGTCAAAGTTCATAGCCAATTATGTACAGTTATTTTATTTTATTTTATTTTATTTAGCCTATTGGGGAAATTGTACACAAATGTTTTCTGTTCTTTTTTCCCCTGTTTTAAACTGTCACTTCATTAAAACAGGCTGTCAGAGAGGATTGTTCATCGCTGTTCAAATCAAATTTGTTTTATGCTCTTCCATCATGTTTCACTTATCACATTGTGTTGACAACTCTTAAGTCCTGAGCGATATAAGCCAGTGATGCGGGCAGACAGGCCTCATCAAAGTGTTTCCTGTACATGCCGATGATGTGTGTGGGCAGATGTTTGTAACGTGGCCGTGTTATGTGTCACCGGAAATTTCAGGAAAAATACAATTATCTGAACTGATAAAACAGGTGGGGGCATTGCCTTATTCTCCAGAAATATCTCCCATACAAGAGTTTATTTACAGAACTTTTTTGCAGATATTCATTTATAAAAGCATCCAGAAGGGAACTGTGTTAGCATTCTTTTCATTTATATCTGTAAAAAAAGATCTGTCTTTGTGGGACCACAGGATGTACCGTATAAGAGATTCCCCACATAGGAGGGGACGTTCTCGCGAACTTGCAAAACGTTCCCTAAAAGTTCTCTAAAAGTGACGAAAATCCCGAACCTTTATAGAACATTAGGGATGTTCCTAAAACGTCCTCTTTTCGTTATGAAAGTGCTGCAGTTCAAGGTTCCTTAAATGGTCACATAGCAACATTACAAAGAGTATATTTGGGATGTTAACAGAACGTTTGCACATGGTCCTCTGTTGGTCATATAATAATGTTCCCGATATGACTTTAGGGGGATGTTCTGAGAACATCTGCCAAATAATGTTCCTGAACCCTCTAAAGAACTCCACATCACGACCGACTTGGAACGCTACCAGGCAACGTCCTTGACACCAGCGGGAACGTTATGAGAACGTTCTGGGAACATCAAATTTCCAAATAAAATATGGTCCCCTGCCAAATAACATCCCCCAACCCTTTAAAGAACTCGGAACATTCTGGGAACGTTACCAGGTGACGTCCTTGACACCAGCGGGGACGTTCTGAGAACTGTCTGGGAGGGGGGTCATTGAATCATTCAGCTGATTCATACAAAAACGCTGATTCATTTAGGAAGGAATCAAGTGGCTAGGTGAGTTCAACTTGGGCTGCGTTTAAATCCAATTTTTCCTTTCCTCACTAACTTCCCTCCGTTCACTCGGATGTACGTTGTAGGAACCACCTGTTGGCCCAACAATGGAATCCAACGCCGTGGACGAAGGTATAATGTGTGTATGTCGTTTCAGAGCATTCACTTAATTTTTTTAATCTAGTTTCAATTTTACTTACCTCCATGCTTAATCTGACTCCAATTTCCAATGATTATCAAATTCGGATCATGTTTCTGCTTAGAAACTAATCATAAATATTGGTTATGTATTCGTTTAGATCTTATTGTGGGTACGCCATGCTTTCAATTACTCGTTCATTAGGGAACCAATGCAGCACACGGGCACAAATTAGCCAGTCTGATCTTGAGGGTGCAGGGTTAGCTAATACCTTTTTAGGCGTTTGCCTACTGCTTATATATACAAAAAAGTGAATTTTATTTAGCCACTTCTGTACAACTTGCTAAGTCAGTGATAGACAGGAATCAAAAGGTCTTCAGATGACATGCCTACCACTCCACTCATTCATGAGCCTTTAGTTTGACCTATCCTGGACACAGATCTGCGGTAGCACCAGCATCCTCAAAATCTACTGGTAATGATGAATACAGGAGAGCCCAGAATTAATAAAATATATCATTTTATTTTTTAGGTATAAAGGTATCATGCTAATTGCATAATTAAACAATTATAATCAAATTCAGAAATAATAAATACAGAACATCAATTTATCAAAGATTCTCTGAGTAAAAAATGCATACTTGTGGTGTGTTTTTAAGGTCTTCTGGCTACAGAATTTCCCAAAGACTGCTCCTCCAGTTTCCCTTAAATACCCAGACCAGAACAAAAGAGTTGTAAATATTTTCTACACAGGGTTACACCTGGTTTCGCGGGAGAGGAGAAGATTATCAGATATCTTGAGGAGAATTCTCCTTAGTTTTCAATCTTTCTCATAATACCAGTGACTGCAGTGAAATTGTGAGCCTTTTAAATGAATACCAAACCCGAAAGAGTATAGAAATAGATTCACAAGATATAGCATATGTGGTATATAGGCATTCTTAGGGAACATTCAGTGACTTGAATCAGGGGAAAAAGAAGGGAGTAGGGACAGTGGGGATGCATAGATAAGCAAGGAGAGAAGTTTGGGCAAGGCGGTGTCCTGCTCTTAGAGATCTTATCTCCAAATTAGTGAGTTTTAGTGTTTTATTGCAGGGGTTAGATCTCAGCTTTTGTCTTACGTCTGACAGTGTTATAGTTTATCTTGCACGAGTGCTCATTACTAGGGGAACCCTTCTAATGTGTTTAAATGAAACGCCCTATAAGGCCTTGATCACTTAGAGTTTGACACAATTTGCCAGACATTTTTTTTCCACTTATGAATTAGTTTTATGCATTATTCTATAGGCCTGTGTATGCTTAGGCTATCTGAGAAAATGTAAAAAATTACACAAATGAAAATGATACAAATACAATAAACTATAACAGTCAGCTTAAGGTAGCTACGAGTATTATGTGGTTAAATGTCAAAATAATTCCAATATCACACTAGAGGATGTGGGATGGGGTAAATAAAGTGTGATCTGCTGTGACGTCACAATCATGTTGCATTGTGGTCTATAGATCTGCCTGATGTTGGCTGTGTCCGAAATGGCATTCTCTCTTGAGGTACTTATTTTGAATAAGTAACGGCCGCTTAAAAAGTACATTCTAAATATGAATGTGTGTAGTATGAATATAATCTGGATGTACTACATTTGTAATTTTGCCCTTATCATGTTGCCTACAAGCGTCAGTTGCGTCGCTTCACTGCCATTCACAAATCCTCTCCCGTGGCCTCATGGGATAGTAAAGTGTCCATTATATGCACACTTTTATGAGTACTGTGAATTCAGATATACTTTTTTTTGTCAAATACTGTTTTCGCCTACTATATAATAGGGAAGTATGCGGTTTCAGATACTGCCATACAGCATGACCCATATAACTAGTGTAACGCTATACTGAAACTCTTATATTTAAATGTGTATGCCGTTTATATGAAAGAGAAAGACATTTCTGTCTGAGAAGCACTGAACTTCGACAGGAAATAATGCCTACATTGAAGAAAACGAACAAAGGATGCAATGTGCAGAGTGTGAATTAAAAATTCTATTATTGTGGGATAAAAATACTATTCCCCCTCAGGATAAAAATGCAAATTTTATTCAAACTATGCTACATATTCATATAGAGCAACAATATAGCTGCCGTTTTTTTCATTTTTAAGGCACTATTCATATTAAAGGTCACTGAGCACTTAATGAGATGATGTATTTATGCATGCAGAGAACAGAGAATGCAGAGAACATAACATTTCTAAAAGCTTTGGAAAATAGAATCAGTTGCATCTATGAAACAGTGTAATATGTCCACAGTCTTCAAAATATTATCTTTTGTGTTCCATAGATGAAGAACAGTCATACAGATTTGGAGCAGCATGAGGGTGAGTAAATAATGACAGTATTTTCATTTTCATGTATTTTTTCATTTATTTCATTTCCATTCACTTTTTCATTCAACATTCATTTTTGAGTGAAATAACTATTTAAATTTGAATTGTGTAAACACTATAAATATCCCTATATTCCATTGTTTGACTTACAGCCACAAAGTGGCTAAAAAAAAAGAGTAATGAAAAAGTACAGACTTTAATTGTCATTTGCTGAGATGAATGGAAAACCTACTTTGGCTTAATGGCTAAGCACTAATTCTTCAACATTGTCCAGAAGATTATATGTTTTAAAAAAAGTTTCTGTGTGCAGGCTTTAAATAGTGTTTAAAGACTTTCCTTTCTACCAAGTAGTTCACATAGATTTCCAGTCATTATCGCAATCACAGCACTAAAGCCCAGTTTTTGGCAGTTTCTCATTGACGTAATCAACCGAACACATTCAAAGTCAATATTTTCAAAGAGGTTGTTGTCTGCTCCAAAGAACATAAAATGGCGGGATTTTGTGAATTCCTCATAGTTATCCATGTTATTGTCAGGGAACTGAAATCCAGCATGGTAATCGACCTTTACATCTAACACAACACAGATACTGTCTTTCCATGTGTCAGGAGCGAAATGATGTCTGTCCTGATGGCTCAAGGAGAAGGTCAAAGGGTCTTTTGGCAGCAGATTCTTGCTCTTTGGAGCCTGAATTCTTTCATTCTGACTGTATGGCTAAGTCTTGAGAAGCTGCAGAGCTGATGAGAATTTCTTCTCATCTTATGAACAACACTTGGCTCATACTCACGTCCAGAGGAAATGACTTTTCCTAGCCACTCTTCATCTCAAGTGCACATTGGAGTGGGGGGTGGGGGGGCAGCATAAGTTCAATATTGTTCACACTGCTGTGTGTTTGAGTTACATAAATGGTAATGTTGAGATCAATGTGCTGCTGCAGTACATCTATGTCATTTTCTAACTATGGATCCTTTTTTGTGTTGTCACAGTGAGTGCTTTTGCATTTATAACAGAAAGCTGATAGCCATAAGAAAGGCATTTACATGAGACTTTTAACTGACAGAAAGTGTGTTTACACGCATGCAAAGCAAGATCAGGGTATGTGAAAAACCTAGGCATGCTGATCAGGTTTAGTTAGTTGCCAAGTTAGTAGTACAATATTGTATAATATATTCTTAATAACAATCATAATGTATTATTAATAAATAATAATTCTATAGAAATCACAAAGAGTATTTATCAGCTCAAACATCACAGAGAACCACCAGGTCTGAAACTCATTTTTGTTTTTCATAATTCCCTGATTTTTCTATGAGTTTTCCTTTTTGGAGCAGGATTGTGGAAATCGCAGTGTGTGAATTATAACCAATGTTAGCTTTTCCTTCTGAAACCGAACTGTATATTTGTTAAGACTAGAATTCAAAGGGGACATATAGCCAGTGTTGGGGAAAGTTACTTTGAAAAGTAATGCATTACAATATTGTGTTACTTATTTCGTTACTTGTGTTACTTAGTTACTTTTTAAGAAAATTAATGTGTTACTTTTTCTTAACTGGGCGGGGCATGTTTTTTTAACAATAAATGGGAAAACAAAGTAACTTGCATTACATATTTGAAAAATAAACTCAGATGCAAATTTAAAAGTAATGCATTGCCTTATTAGTTACTTAAAAAAGTAATCTTTTTATGTAACTTGCACACACAGTTTTTGAGTACCTATAGAGCCAGATTTATAAAAGACAGATACAGCTGTGTTTTCCGAAAACAATCAAGCTCCTAAAGGCGTGCCATGCAGCACTGCAGATGACTTCCGTAACCCTAATGAAGCACGCTGATGGACACTGCTCTTGCTCTCGCTCTGGTTGATGTGCGCTTGCACTCTTCCGGGAGAAATGCCCATACAAGAAATTCCGCCCTTTATGATGTCATACAGGGCCATACTTGGGGAAAAAACTTTCCGAAACTTACACAAACCATGAAGGAGTGTATTTGGCACAGAAATCCTCCGTCATATGTCCAACTGGTTTTGTGAAACTTTGGCCATGTGTAGCATTAGGATCCAACTTTTTAACAGTGTAAATTAGTCAGAATCCATGAAATAGCGTTAGACATCCCCTTTAAGACTTTAGTAGTTCTCTCAACTACCTTGCAGTTTCCATTGTGTTCAGGCCTGCGGTTTTACATTATTTTTACTTCCCCCCTTTTTCTTTGCCTCACGCGCTACTGTACTGCCTTTGAAGTCTTTTGAAGATATTAATCCTTCTTTCATGCTTGATTCAAAATCCTCACTGATTATTTTCATGAAAGAATTTCAAACAAGTGAGGAATTTATTTTTCATCCATTCTGGGTGTATTTTTGAGGGGGAAATTAATAGGAAATGATCTTGTAATTCTTTTCATCTGACTGCGAGTCAGAGGTGGCTGGTAAATGCGAACAGATTGTGTCCATCCAACGGGTCTGTTTGCACTTATTCCTGAAAACTGTGAAAGTTGAGCTGCTTCCTACATATCACATAATACGTGCACAAGAGATGTGGCTACTGAGATCCGTATACAGTACGTGACGCAAAGCAATTTGTCTTTGTTAGAGATATGTTCAGTATGTTCCTATCCATTTCACACTGCTCAAAAGACATCTGATGACAAATAACTGGAGCTAATAGATTGGTCTGACACAAAACCCTGCAATATTTGTTTGTTCAGGATTAATGTTGATTCTTGATAAGAATGAAGAGGAACCTCCACACAATGTTGTTTTTTAGTTCCATTTAATTATGAAGAAAAGAGTTGTTTGTTTTGGGCTGAATGGGGTATTAGAAAAGATGAATACACATTGTACAATTGTACAATTTCCTATAAGAAAACTGGTCAGGAATTAGATTCAAGTTTGCCATGTTTGAACATCCCTGCTGGAAAATAAGGCAAGGCAAGGCAAGTTTATTTATATAGCACATTTCATACACAATGGCAATTCAAAGTGCTTTACATGGAAAATGAAATTAAAATAGTGATAAGACTTAAGAATACCACGTGTAAGACTTAAAAATAAAAACAGGATAATTAAAACAGTTGTAAAGAGAATTTTTAAAATAAGAAGACAATAGAAATATATAGTTGTAAAGATATTTAAAAAGAATAAAATTATTACAGTATATATAGATAAAAATAAAAAATAAAATAAAAATAAAAATTAAGATGATGCATAGATTAGAATAGGTGCAATCAGTCGGACGTACAGTGGCACAGTGCTCATTCAGTAAAGGCACAGCTGAACAGATGTGTTTTGAGTCTAGATTTGAATGTGGCTACTGTTGGAGCATCTGATCTCTTCTGTAAAAATAAACATGTTAAAATAAACATATTTAAGGGTTGTTCATCAGAAAATGAAAATTCTGCCATTGTTTGCTCGCCTTAATGTTGTTCCAAAGATTAATTTTTTTCTGCTGAGCACAAAAGGAGAAAGTTGGAGGAATCTCGAGCTGTTTTTGTCCATACATTAAAAGTCAATGGGATCCAAAAGAGGTTTTTTATAGCAATGCCAGGGAATAACCACTTTAGGTTCCCCTAAGAACATTTCAGTTAAACTTTTTACACAATAATAAACCTTTTGTACAATGCAGAGGTTCCATGGATATTAATAGGTTCTTGGTGGAACCATCAATAATAATAAAGAACCTTTATTTTTAAGAGTGTATTGACTTTCATTGTGTAGACTAAAAAAGTCAGTCACATCATCATGATAGTGTGTAAATTATGACAAATTTTTCATTTTTGGTTTGCTCAGGCTGGTGTGTTGGCTTTGGGGCACAGTGGATTTTGTCTACTACTTTGGTTTCTTGCTTTACGTGTCATTCAGAAATGGGTGGTTCTTGGCCAGAATAAGCTGCTAATCTGTGAATCTCCCGTCTGTGTGAGACACACAGGACTCATGTGCACAGAATGCTACTTCAGACAGATCAGGGCTGCGTTGTGTTCTCTTTCACACGGGCATTTTCGCTACTGTAAATCGATTTACAGTAGAGAATAATTACAGTAGTAAACATATATTTTCCCATAATCCTTTGCTATTACCAGTATTATACTGTTGGTACATTTACCAGTATACATATTACTGTAAAATACTGTTCAAATTACAAAAATCCGTTACAGTGCTTGAAGGACAAAAACACACAAAAGTATGCCAAAATGTCCGCTTTGTCAAGTATCCTTATAAGCACAGTTTTAAATTAGTTAAAAAGTGAACGAAGAGTTGTGAGGACTTTGGATGTGTGTCAGATCCGGATCTGAGTCAGATCTTAACATGACAGCAGCCCAATAAGCTCGCTGCAGTGACATCTGTAATTACTGTAAATGAAAGAATAAAAGACAAAGAGAAAATCTCTCACTACTCTTGACTGAACTTTTGTAGCTTTAATAAGGATTCATCTATATTTAATTTATAATTTATGCAGCGAAGACTGTAAAGTGTTTGATAACTTTATTCAATTTCTGTATATTTCCTACCTGTTAGAGCAAATATTATTTATTATTAGAGAGTTTAATATTATTAAAAGATTACATGTGGAATTATTACATTATAAAACTTTAACGTTAGGTGCAATAAATCACGATTAATTACAGAAAAAAATGTGCGATTAATTCGTAAATAAATTTAATCGATTGACAGCACACACAAAAAAGAGTGGTTACTTTAGTTTTGTTATATTAGTCTGCAAAGTTTTTTGTACCAGTGTCTGTCCTGCTTATTAAAACTATGCCGATCACTCAATAGCTTGACTCTTATTTTCTTCCGTGCTGTTTTTGTGTGTGTGTGTGTTGAAAACAGCAGAGAAACTAGAGTCCTGAGCCCCGTGCCAACATCAACAAGAACCAATTCTGTTTGGAATGTCACGGGCTGCAAACCTCAAAATTACATTTACCCAGTTACATACTACACACATCTTTAACTTGATTGTCTGTCTGCAAACAGGAATATTTCCTATCACGTATTCCCTTAAACTCTTTTCATGCAGCAAGCAACACTGTCAACCTTTGGGGGAGTTTTATAGATTGTGATGGGCTTTGATTTTGACATCATTATGAATCACCTCATGTGACCTTCATCTGTGCAGTTGTGAGAATCTATCACTCTGTCCACAAATGAAAGGCGAGACCTTTGTATTACACTCTGAAGGAAACAGGGAGAGAAAGTGTCATGTATTTGTTTGACAAACACAAACGGTTTAGCTGAAAATGACCGCCATGATATCTGCAAGCCGAGCTAGGCAAATGAAAAAATAGACTGTGCTGCTTGAACATTGAGGAACTGAGTTGGATATCTGCAGCACAATCCGGAAGTTAATGAATAATACCTAAACATGTTGTTGCATTTTTATTTATTTCTTTAAACTGACAAATTATTTTCTATCTCCATTCCTCTTGCCTTGAAATGCATTGTTTTAGAGAGTGATGCAATTCAGTCTTCAGATGGGAAAACATATGTTTATGAGTCTTTGATTGGTCCCAAAAAGTAAACAAATGTGTGTTGCTGGGCAGCTTCATCACTGTGCAAATGAGCCTTGACGAATCTGGACAATGCAAAATGGCATAGAACTAACAAGGACTGACCTGCACTGGAATTTTTTGGTTAATGTGTATTTGTTAAAGAAACCTCATTATCCCTGCATTTCATTTTTGGAATTACCTCAGGTTGTCATTTCATTCACATCTATATACATAAATAAGGAGTCCCGGCTAGGCTGTATCGAACGTGAGGATGCTGCAGGTGGCGGATCATTTTCTCACAGTAGCTGGAAGAATTAAACATATTATTTTGATGGCCGATTGTAATCCAGAAAGGTCTAAATGACAATCACCAGTGACAACTGGAGATTCACCCATAGTCAAAAGAAAAAGATTAGACTGCACTGAAATTTTAATCTACAGGTAACGCTAATACACACTAAATACATGTAGTCAGACAATGCTGTTAACATTAAGAATTTGAGAAACAAGTATAACAATAATAATAATTTGCATGGTTTGATGTGATGTGAGCTAAGCGATCATTAGATTTAATCACCAGTGGTGGCACAATTTATTGCAATGCTTTTTTAATCAGTTGGTCAGAACAAAAGTGGCAGAAATGTTATTTACTTGTTCAAATTACAAGTAATCTGGGTAAAAATCTTATTTTGGTCATACTCCCAAGATGTAGAATCTGTGATTTCGAAGTACAGTATCTACACCGGTGCAGTGAATGGATGACAGCCACACATACTCTTTTATATTGCTAGTAGAGATGTTCAGGTGACGTCTCTGAGGTCATGCGGTCTATCTACGGCAGTGGCACTAGATTTGTGACTGCTGGTGTCACGTGTGAAATTCCAGTGATTGCTGTTGTCTCTTTGTGTTGTTTTGCTCTTCAGCTTGCTATTTTAAGAGGTTTGCATATGCGCTCTTTACAATCCTTCCTCAACAAGCACAAATCACAGGGTTGAGTCACATTTAACTCAGCCATATGCAGACTTGAAGGTCCAGCTAAGAAGAATTTTATTTGTACTGTTCAAACAGTAAGACGGGTTAAGTAGAAGTTTTAAGCCTGAGTCACTAGTTATTTGGCTGCTTTGAAGCCGTATAAATACTATGAATCATCAGACTTTCAATTGTTTAATCTGCTTGAGTTGAATTCTATTTTTTACTGAGAACCTAGAGGTATCATATGGAGACCCTCCACCTGCCGGGTTGTGTGGTGCGGGCATGATGTCAAAACCAGAAGACTAATTCGCCAATGGTTTCCCTTGAGATTTTCCTATGGGTTTTTGTAATGTGGTTTTTCAAATAAGGACTGTGGTAAACATACATTGAAGATACTTGGACACAAATTTTGGGACTGTTATGTTTATTAAAAAACATGTTTTAAATAAGTCACTAGATAAGAATGTTTGGTGCGTGAGTGTGTGTAAACCATCAACGTATCGTCAAGTAATGTTTACCACAGATCTTATTTTACTCATACATTAAAAGAAATAACTGGAATCATCAACATGTTTATTATATTGATACTTTGCACCGATTGTCTTCTGATACAACATTCCATAACCAATACCTCATTTTTTTTTTACTCATATTTTTATTTATGATTTTTAGGATCTAATGGACACTTTTCACAATCCATTCAAATGCAAATGATTTTTTCACCTTGAATATTATGTTATACTCAACAATCATATTACTGTAATATTAGGATCATTGCACATTTAATGGCTAATTTTCATAGCATTTCAATTTCAATGCATATCTATTGACTTGCAGTAGAGTTAGTTTAACTACTGTGTTGTACTGTTTTGTGTTGCAGTGTAAATCACCATATTTCTTATATGTAAAAGAGCAGTTTGGACTTTCCACAGAACATTTTCTCAGAAGAAAGAAAGACCAGCCCGGGTGAGTAAATAATGACATGGGTGAACTGTCCCTTTAAGAAGTGAAAATGACTTTCTTCCCATAGTAAACTATAATCATGAACCTGTCAGGTTTTAGGACCTGTGGATTCCCCGTCCACAGAGGAGGCACTAAGATAGGGGACTTCTGGCTCTAACTACCACAGCAATCAATTTCTCAACAACGGGAGCTGCTTCGGACTGGATGACAAGAGCATTCTGTTTCCCCAATTCAGGATTAAGCATTGGAGCAAAAGTGGAATATTGAAACATAAATATATAATCAAGGCATCATCTGACTAACTTTCTGAAGTGATAGAGAGTAAAGAAGAAGAGGAGGAGAGAGGTAGGACAGTTTGATAACACATGCATGCATATAATACTTAAGAAGTAAAGTTGTGTCCATAAATTGTGAAGTCTTTGTGTCCATAAAAATAACAAAACAAATCTTGATTTTTAGTTTAACATTAGTCCACTCTTAAGTTTTAGACTTAAACCATCACCTGGGCTGATTTTTTTGTATTTAAATTTTGTATTCTTCTCTGTACTTTATACAGAAAAAGTATTTTTTTAGAGCCAAAGTGTATGCATGTAATTGTATGTAGGAGAGTTCATGACAATACCTATAGTATTAGCTTAGTTCACATTCTTCAGGGGCAAGCAACAATCCCATTTGTCCCTTCTTTGGGGGGCTTAACGGTTCTCCCTGTCTTTAAACTTCAGGATCATCAGGTTACCATTGCGATACGGACCATAGCAGCGCTTTCAGCTGCGGCACACATGCACAAAACCTCTACTCACACATGACTCATATTACATCCAGTCATACACTGGTGGTGATGATGTAGCATCAGGTCAGACATACCTTCCATATTTTTCATATCATGAAACTCTGCAGAAACTTTCAGCGCTTTCCTGTTTTTTCCCTTGTGTTATGAGGCAGACTGTAGCCATCTCAGTTACAAACATAACTCATTACTGATTCATGAGTACCAGTCATTACAAGACATAATATGTGCTGTACAGTTTTTTAAAGGAATAGTGTAGACAAAATTAGATTTTTACAGAGCAGAAATTTGTCTTTCACACTGGTGTCATACATATACTACATAAATACTGCATTAGTGCTTAACAACACGACACATGTTGACAACAGAAAAACAGAAGTAAACAGAATTACACTATCCCCATCATTCCTAACACACACACACACACACACACACACACACACACACACACACACACACACACACACACACACACATACATATATATATATATATATATATATATATATATATATATATATATATATATATATATATATATGCATAGGCGTCGGAAGCAAATAAAATGTGGGTGGGTCCTCTCTCTCTGTTTTTTTTTTTTTACTGGAGTAACGTTAGATGCCATTTACATTAAATACACATATAACGCTGTTTACAAAACGATTGATTGGGCTAGACAAAATTATAGAAATCACTGAATCATTTGCCATGACGTGTTTACTATTAAGTGTTTATTATTGGTAGGCATCGGTTATTGGTAGGTAAACAGACATGTGCTGAATTAGAGACAATAAAAGTGAGTGGGTCCAATATCATTGGTTGTAAAAAAAGTGGGTGGGTCTTGTCCCACCCACACACAATGGTTCTGACGCTATATACTGTATATATATATATAAACATCTAAACAAACAATTAATAAGCACTATAATGCCAACCATTACTTGCACAGTAATTACATTACTTCAGAAAATAGTGTGATTTAAAATAATCACTGCCATTGGGACAAACGTATCTTTTCTGGCCAAAGGGATTTTGATTCGATGGCCAGATGGGAGCATTTCAAAAGTAGAGAAAAGGAATTGAGTATGGTCATTAAAAATCACAATTGACGTTTTTTCCATAAAACAATCAAATAAGTCCTGGAGTGAGTGTTGTTTCTGCCCAGTGATCTTATTTGCCTGATTGACTATTTGTGAAGTTTGTTATTTTGTTTAAATATTAGATTACCGTATCGTCAAACAATATTATACGGATACTCTAGTGAATAAATACCAAAATGTATTTTATGCTAAGTATACTACAAATACATTTACATATTTATGTACTTAATATAAATACCCTGCAATTGCGGTATGGTATATTGATATATAAGTCTAGTAAATTGGAAGAACTAATTTTGTACTTAGTGCACTTGTTATCCAGAAATAGTGCTGAGGTCCAACTAAAGATATGTATATTTGATTGTGCTAAAGTTGAAAGTATACTTTAGACTATCCTTAATAGTGATATTAAATCAAACTTTAGGCTTAATATTAAGAAATGTTTAGTCTTGTCTTGTCTTCTTGTGGATGGACTCTACTTTACCGTCAAATTTCAGTTTATCCTCAATAATTGTTCCTAGGTATTTAAAATTCGAGATCTGCTGCACAGTTTATCCCTTCATTAAGACATTAAGGTTTGTTGCAAGGCCTTTACCTCCCATTCTCGTTTGGTTCCTTAGGCAGCTTTTTTGTCTTTCAATAAAATGTAAAAAACTACTTTCAAACCAATGAATAAGACTATCAATATACTCAAAGTATGAGGAGCAGTTCATTTCCTTCTGATAGGAAACCAATGCCATATAATCAGCATACTTTATGAGAGAAAGATTATTATCATCACACTGTAATTTCAATAATGTATACGGAGAACAGTATTGGAGACAGTACACATCCCTGCGGTACACCAGTATTTAAAGCCAAGCAGTCAGACAGGATATTATTCATACAGAGGTTGATCTTTTAAAAATTCCATGAAATCATCCAGCTACTAACACCTAAATCATAAAAGCGCTTTAAAAGAAGATGAGGTTTGACAGTATTATTAAATCTATGAAGAGAATTCTAACACAAGTATTTGATTTATCTAGATGATGTTGAACTTTATTCAGAAGACTGAGAGAGTTCTCTGATTAGCCCAGTAGGCAAATTGCAGGTTTGAAATGACAATTCCTTACACACTATGCTCTCTATACATTTGCAAAGAACCGATATGAGCGTAATTGGGCGCAAGTCATTTAACGATTCTGCATAGGGTATCTTGGGCACAGGGATTACAGTGGAATTCTTCCAGGCTGATGGTATAAAATTTGAAACAGCCTTAAAATTCTGTCACTTTTCTAGTAACTTTTCTATCTTCTTTGGAATGCAAAAGGTACTTTGTAATGCGTTTGTAAGGAATGGGGACTCATGTACGGTGGCAGGGAGAGCTCAACACTCTTCACCTGAAGACAACACATGCAAATAGAAATACACCAGCAAATTAAGAAAGCATCTTCATCAGTTTGACAACACATGTGCTGCAAATACTCATAATGCAACCAAATATAGAAATGCGTTCAGAGTGGGATTCGAACCTGGGTCTCCTGCGTAGGAGGCGGGCGCTAATAAGGAATCTAAAGACTGCAGCTTCTAGCGTCATTTACTAGAGCACCTCTTGACATCAGGGGAGTGAGGTTTACACTCACAGCTCTTAATGGCTTAATGGCACTTTCATTTTAAGCCCTGATTTTCACTCACCGAAAGATCTTGGGGAATCATCGACAAATGGCCGAAATTGACGGCAAATCGGTGCTTATTCGTGCGAGTGACAATCACGCAGTGTGCATTAACAAATATGCGATCTGAGAGAATCTGTGCACTTTCTCTGTATTTTTTGTGTGCTTTCATTGTATTTCTTTTATTTCTGTGTTTGTAAAGGGCTTTGCTTTAAATGTGCTATATAAATAAATAAATGTAATGAAATCAAATCAAATCAAATCAAAGACGTGATCTGAGAGAATCGACGACGCCTGTGAGATATTTGGCATGCTAATTATCTGGATGGCGATTCCTGCTGTGTGAAATGTGTTCTAACTAAAAGTTACATCGGTGATGACCTGCAGCCATCATTTACAGCGGGAAGTTTGGGGAGGAGTTATGGACCAGAATATCAGCAAGCGTGGCTTCTGTTCCGAAAAAGGCTCCTTCTCTGTCTATTTGGACCCAAGAAATGGAGGAAAGTTTAGTCGAACTTTGGCAGGAGCACCCATGTCTATTTGATGTTTCATCTGAGCTGTACCACAACTGAGTTGAGAGAGTTTTTAATAACAATTCCAGTCTTGCACGAAAACTATGGTCTTGCGGGAGATCTTGCGTTATTTCCTTATCACTCGCGTGTTTATTAGTGAAACGTAGTTTGCGGACCAGACAGTGTTGTCAGTGATTCGTCCAATTGTAAAGTCATGCACTGTGAAACCCCCTGTCACCGGTCCATCGGGCAATGTGCACAGAGCAGCAACTGAATGATACTCTAAATAGTCATGCAGTGTGAAAAGAACAGTGATCTGATTACTTTGAAAATTGTGCAGTGTGAACTCAGCTTAAACCTCACTCACATCCAGATCACAGCACCAAATGTAACCGGTCCTGCTCGACCTGCTCCAAGCGGGACCCGAACTCTGGTCTCCGGCGTGGGAGGTGGTGCTCTAACAAGGAGGCTAAAGAGTTTACACACACAGCTCTTACTGGCTTACTTCTGTTACACATAAACGATCAGGATGTTAAAATAAACAAAAATCTCACCTTTCAGGTCATCGACAACATCACTGACATTGAACAATAAGCGGTTCCTGGCAGGTTTGTCACTTGTTGAGGTCCCCTTGAAACATTTCCGGTCTGTGCTATTTGCAGCACGTTTCTGTATTTGCATACCATATGAAGATGTTTTCTTAATTTGCTGGTGTTTTTATCTGTTTGCATGTGTTTGTGTGTTGAGCTCTTTCTGCTACTAGTTTCCTAGCTTCAAAAAGGAAACGTGGCATAAAATAATCATAAAAATATCATAAAAATACTCCTTGTGTATGACTTGTGTGCTACATTTAAAGGCTTTTAAAACAAAGCTGTAGCTTTGAGTGAGAAAAAACTGAAATGTTTGACTTTTTAGGATATATTCAGAGTCATATTCTCTAGTCATATAAAGGTCCTTCTAAAAAAATTAGCATATTGTGATAAAAGTTCATTATTTTCCATAATGTAATGATAAAAATTAAACTTTCATATATTTTAGATTCATTGCACACCAACTGAAATATTTCAGGTCTTTTATTGTTTTAATACTGATGATTTTGGAATACAGCTCATGAAAACCCAAAATTGCTATCTCAAAAAATTAGCATATTTCATCCGACCAATAAAAGAAAAGTGTTTTTAATACAAAAAAAGTCAACCTTCAAATAATTATGTTCAGTTATGCACTCAATACTTGGTCGGGAATCCTTTTGCAGAAATGACTGCTTCAATGCGGCGTGGCATGGAGGCAATCAGCCTGTGGCACTGCTGAGGTGTTATGGAGGCCCAGGATGCTTCGATAGCGGCCTTAAGCTCATCCAGAGTGTTGGGTCTTGCGTCTCTCAACTTTCTCTTCACAATATCCCACAGATTCTCTATGGGGTTCAGGTCAGGAGAGTTGGCAGGCCAATTGAGCACAGTAATACCATGGTCAGTAAACCATTTACCAGTGGTTTTGGCACTGTGAGCAGGTGCCAGGTCGCTGAAAAACGAAATCTTCATCTCCATAAAGCTTTTCAGCAGATGGAAGCATGAAGTGCTCCAAAATCTCTGATAGCTAGCTGCATTTACCCTGCCCTTGATAAAACACAGTGAACCAACACCAGCAGCTGACATGGCACCCCAGACCATCACTGACTGTGGGTACTTGACACTGACTTCAGGCATTTTGGCATTTCCTTCTCCCCAGTGTTCCTCCAGACTCTGGCACCTTGATTTCGAATGACATGCAAAATCTGAGTGACAGTCCAGTGCTGCTTCTCTGTAGCCTAGGTCAGGCGCTTCTGCCGCTGTTTCTGGTTCAAAAGTGGCTTGACCTGGGGAATGCGGCACCTGTAGCCCATTTCCTGCACACGCCTGTGCACGGTGGCTCTGGATGTTTCTACTCCAGACTCAGTCCACTGCTTCCACAGGTCCCCCAAGGTCTGGAATCGGTCCTTCTCCACAATCTTCCTCAGGGTCCGGTCACCTCTTCTCGTTGTGCAGCGTTTTTGCCACACTTTTCCTTCCCACAGACTTCCCACTGAGGTGCCTTGATACAGCACTCTGGGAACAGCCTATTGGTTCAGAAATGTCTTTCTGTGTCTTACCCTCTCGATTGAGGGTGTCAATGATGGCCTTCTGGACAGCAGTCAGGTCGGCAGTCTTACCCATGATTGCGGTTTTGAGTAATGAACCAGGCTGGGAGTTTTTAAAGCCTCAGGAATCTTTTGCAGGTGTTTAGAGTTAATTCGTTGATTCAGATGATTAGGTTAATAGCTTGTTTAAAGAAACTTTTTCATGAAATGCTAATTTTTTGAGATATGAATTTTGGGTTTTCATGAGCTGTATGCCAAAATCATCAGTATTAAAACAATAAAAGACCTGAAATATTTCAGTTGGTGTGCAATGAATCTAAAATATATGAAAGTTTAATTTGTATCATTACATTATGGAAAATAATGAACTTTTATCACAATATGCTAATTTTTTGAGAAAGGACATGTACAGCATGGAGCACTTTTATAGTACTTTGTTTTAGTCATTTAGGAGCTTGACAGCCCCTGTCCTCTCTTTCATTGTATTGAGAATAGCGGCTTGGTTAAATATTCATCTTTTGTGTTCTGCAGAGTTTGTTCTTTAGGTTTGGAATGATAATTTCAAACCATGGCCATTTTTGTGTGAACCATCCCTTTATTTTACTCTCTAAACTAACTTGCATTTCATGCTGTTTAGCCAGATGTTTATTCGGGTCAGTTGCCACATTGCAAGCCAGGTTCATGGACTCAGATGTTCTCCAGACACCTGAAACACTTTTAGCTTCATACTTTGAACTCAACAGGTTGTCTTCTGCCCTTTAATGATGATCCAATTTCTTGTGCCATTTCTCTTTTAGAAAGGACAGTGTTTGGGTAGGAGAAGCTGATCCTCTCAAAGGCACGTGATCTGTACTATTGGCCTACTCAACAGGCTTTTTAAGGCTACAAAGCCACATACACACAAGTTTTGAGAATAATTTAAAAGTAGATTGTTCTGTGTGTGTACAAATACAGGTTTACATCTTATATTTGACATGGCTGATGTAGTGACAACCATAGAAACAATTTGGCATCTCAAGGTTGTAAACAAGAAACACGCATGTCAACTATTTAAAATGTTTGGTGTGGGCTATTTTGAAACAATAGCTAAATAAAAGATACTACCATTTAAGGTTTGGGCTCAGTACTTTTTTTATTCTTTTTTGATAGAAAATAATAATATTTTGCAAGAAAGTAATTCAATTGGTAAAAAGAAAAAAGTGACAGTAGAGATTTTGACTAACAGTAGAGACTAACAGAATTAGATATAAAGTGAGATTTGATATAAACTCGCAATCACAAGAAAAAAAGGTCAGAATTGCGAGATGTAAACTCACCTGTGTGATCTTTTAAAATGTTTAATTCTGTGGCAGAAACAAGCTTCCATAATTCTTTTAAAAACATAAAATCTTAACAACCACACACTTTTGAACTCTTTTTTCAAAATATGTATGTGAATATTTTTCTTAGCATTGCACAAGCTGTCACAAAGATGATAGTGTTACTTTTCCAAACCAAATTAGGTTGTAAAATGAGTTTTTCAGTTTTGTAAATTGCTGAACTCTAGTATAGAATGAGATTGAATACTCCAGAGAGGAGTGACACTCTTAATTAGCTGTAGTGTGTATGTGGACATTGTAAAATCAAAAGCAGCTTCCCAACTTCTGTCTGTATGCTTTGAAATGTTTATCGGGAGCCGTCAGGTACTTTAAAATTGGCTGTAACTTTCAAATTTCAACATCTGCCAACACGTTCTCGCAGCAGGGAAAAAATCCCATTTGGCCTGAAATTCAAGAACTGAACAAAAGGAAAAACTTGACTTGCTGTCTTGCCATAGACCATCACAAGACATCACTCTCTGGATTTTAGTCCACCTGCCCTCTTTCCCACAACCGTCTGAAGCTTTTCAGAGGGGTTTATGGTGTCAGCCTTGAGGGGGTTATTGGTGATGACCCTGGGGCTTCCTCCTTTGAGCCAGGGATTACCTGAAGAATAACAAGAGAAATGGGGCGAAAAGATCTGCACCACTGTGAAAGCAAATACCCCGAGAGCGAGAGGTGAAGGGGAACTGAGAGGTGATTATCAGGGCTCAGACTAAATAGAAATTAAAAGCTGGATTTGCAATGTCAAAATGGTTTCAAGAGGTGTTTTAAACAAGGACTGAAGGGGCACAGAATGGGGGAAAAAAACTTAGTTTACCATATGATAAATTTCAAGCATGTGCAAAATGGGACTCATGTGTGTTCTTAGGAGATATCCGCTTGGTGGAGTGTAACAGGCCTGGGTAATTTCTGTCTTTTTTCCCTTTGAAGAACAGAGACGAAGCTTTAAAGTGTCCTAACACGTGGTTTCAATTCAAAAGCACTCCAATAAATAGAGCTCTAAATGTATGCCGTCAGTCCCCATACAGTGCTAAATCGGATTTTTGATGTAAACTATCCAGCATATTTACCATTTCTCCTCCAAATAGTTTCCAGAGATACAGGTGTTTGACCGTGAAATATTCTCTGACACATCCTTTTATGCCGTGCTCTGTAAACCATTGGAACATGTCGGAGGCCTTTTTTTTGGAGGTCTGGATCACCGCCAGGCAGCCTCGCTCTCTCTTTTCAACCTGGCTTCAGGGAGCTGTGTGTTTAAGGACTTGAACTTCTAATTCCCCAGCAGTTTAGCTCTCAAACCTGACATAACAAGCTCTTACTGTAGTTGCTATAATTGCGATGTCATGTCTTGCTCAGTGTTAATGATGTCAGAGGAATGCACCTCTAGGGAAAGAATTATATCGGAAGAAGACAAACAAGTCACTCCTAGTACTGGCGGACAAATGAGTACTGTTACATTGATAATAGATATGTTAAAATATAGTATTTTTCACTGGAAATTCAAAGATTCTTTTTTTTAAAGAAATCTATTATTTTATTCAACAAGGATGCATTAAATTGATCAAAAGTGGCAGCAAAGACTTTCACATTGTTCAAAAAAATATATCTTTTAGAGCTGCCAAATCGATTAATCGCAATTAATCGCATCTGTTTTAATATTTTTGATTCATTTCTATTTAAATATATATACATATTCTCAAATCATACTAGAGAATGTGTCATGCAGCTCGAGTGAAATAAAGATTTCACTCAAGGTGTTAAAGTGTTTAAAAGTTTTTGCACTTTTACACTTTTACAAGTATATACTGTCATGCTGCCCAGCCCTTATTACTATTTCAAAAGTCAACTTTGTGGCATATACAGTAATTTGATCAGACTTGGCTGGTAGCTGTTTAATAGTTGTAAAATTTTTTTTTTTTTTTTTTTACATGGTTTAATGATTATCCCAGCTCTTAACAAGACAAGTATGTTGGTAATTACAGCGTTCACACCCTCTTGCACACTTCTACTATAAAGTGTTTTCATGTGGGTTTTTTACATTTCCTGCTTTAAAGGTGCTATAAGCGATTTTCTTGGAACACTAGGAATAAAATGGCCCTATTATCTGAGAAATCACATTAGTCTTTGTGATGAAAAAGAGTCTTGTGGTGCCATCAACCAATCACAGTTGCCATGACATCATTTCCTGCGCCTCCAGAGTGATTATGGTATTTAGCCCATAAGCAAAGATGGCATATTTCAAATCATGTACAGTACTTCCAGACGTGCATGCAGCAGCTGAGCCTTTGAGATGAATGGGATTGCTAATAAATAGCTTTCTCCAGGTTTTTTAAACCAGCTTTCATCCAGTTTGCTGACATATCTGTGGAGAGAGGAACGTGGTTGAAGCAAGATGATGGAAGTTAGCAAGACAGCTGAAATCGCTTACAGCACCTTTTCAGCCCTGTTTATTTTACTTGTGGAAGAATGATCTTTTCCAATGTGACAAGGATTTATTTTTGCCATCCTAACATTGGGACAAATTTCAATATTTAGAGCGGCTGAGGACAGTTGTATACATTTACCATGAAGCATAGTGTAAATCAGAACATCTGGGAGAACTGTGATGTGAAAAAAACCCAACAAGAGCAGGGATTCATTTGCCATAGGACCACTAACCACGCAGCCTCGGGCTCAGGGTTTGTGGATGACAAAGCAAAGCCAGGCTGTTTGATTGTGACAGATTCTCAACATCCTTAGCCCTTAATTTTTTCCAAATGACTTTTCTGCCTGTCCAAAGTGAAAAAAACTTCAGTGACTATCCTGAGCTGTGAATTTGACGGCAGCATATAAATATGGTATTATAAATGATTATTATAGAACTTTTTTATACGTCATATACACCGATCAGGCATAACATTATGACCAGGTGAAGTGAATAACACTGATTATCTCTTCCTCACCGCACCTGCTAAGGGGTGGGATATATTAGGCAGCAAGTGAACATTTAGTCCTCAAGTTGATGTGTTAGAAGCAGGAAAAATGTCGAACATAAGGACATCATAAGGACATCTTAAGGCTCATTGATGCACATGGGGAGTGAAGGCTGGACCGTGTGGTCCGATCAGGTACTATAGCTCAAATTAGTCAAGAACGCTGGTTCTGATAGAAAGGTGTCAGAATACACAGTGCATCACAGTTTGTTGCGTATGGGGCGGCATAGCCACAGACCATTCAGGGTGCCCATGCTGACCCCTGTCCACCACCCAAAGTGCAAACAGTGGGCATGTGAGCATCAGAATTGGACCACAGAGATATGGAAGAAGGCCTGGTCTCACAAATCAAGTTTTCTGTTACATTAAGTGGATGGTCGGGTGCATATGTGTCGCTTACCCGGGGAACACATGGCACCAGGATGCACTATGGGAAGAAGGCAAGCCGGCGGAGGCAGTGTGATGCTTTGGGCAATGTTCTGCTGGGAAATCTTGGATCCTGCCATCCATGTGGATGTTACTTTGACACGTACCACCTACCTAAGCATTGTTGCAGACCATGTACACCCTTTTAATGGAAACGGTATTCCCTGGTGGCCTCTATCAGCAGGATAATATGCCCTGCCACAAAGAAAAAATGGTTGACTTGTCCTCCATATTCCCCAGATCTCAATCCAATGGAGCATCTGTGGGATGTGCTGAACAAACAAGTCCGATCCATGGAGGCCCATCCTCGCAACTTACTGGACTTAAAATATCTGCTGCTAACATCTTGGTGCCAGATACCACAGCACACCATCAGGGGTCTAATGAAGTCCATGCCTCGACGGGTCAGGGCTGTTTTGGCATTGAAAGTGGGACCAACACAATATTAGGAAGGTGGTCATAATGTTATGCCTGATCGGTGTGTGTGTGTGTGTGTGTGTGTGTGTGTGTGTAGTAGAATTGAACATTTCTCATTTTTAAGAGTCCTCAATAAAAACATCTATAAAATATTTTCAACTATTGGATAATCATTGTTAACCATTACCATATTCCAATATGATGTGGTCGTCTTACACAGTTTGACAGCTTAGAGATAATACAGAGAGGTTGTTTAGTTCACATGCAGTGGAACTGGCTGCCGAGGCCAGTAACTTTGTCTGTTTCTATGGTATATCACTAGTGTAGCCGTAAACATGTCCGAGGCCAAATATCACAAATCCTTAAGACCAAAGGTATCAAGTCTGCATGCCAAAATAGTTGCTCTTACTCTAAAGAAACATCATGCACAAGTACAGTCCGTCTGTACTCTGTCACGTAGATACCAAACATGGTTTAAAGCGAGTGATGAGACTGTCCAGGTGAAACCCGTGAGCTGCAGCAGTTTCTTTAAATACCTTTCGTGTCTGTGTTCTCCAGCCGTAGAGCTGAGCTGTATTCGTGACTGCAAGGGTTAGAATGTCGTGTTTATTTCAGGACCATTAACAATTCATACCTAACTGTTTGGTATGTCATTTTGTTCTTTTACTGCCATCCAGAGCCTTATTCAGACTTGCCTGTAAAATCGCTCCTCATCTGCCAAAACTTTTGAAACAATGTAAATACTGTATGTCTTTTGTCCTGGCAAAGGTGTTCGGTGCTGTTTTCGAGGAGGAGACACTGAACTATTTGGGCTAATTCAGAAAATGCATTCATGTGCATTTATTTGTAAGTTGCTTTGGATAAAAGCATCTGATTAAATTAATAACATTTTAATGATTGCATTGCAGACAGAAAAGCCTGAAATTTGTAATGTGTATTACAGGAACAATGTTCATTAATACGCAGATTAACTTAATTAGGTTCTGTATATGTTCACACAGGGCCCATTAAATCCAGACCTATTTTTGTCATTAAATCCACTACTCTAAGGGAAATATTTCAGCTTATTCCTGAACCTACCGAGACCTCCTGGTTCTAGTCAAAAGATCCAGCACATCTGTTTTAGATTGAAATAGCCTGACATAAGCGGTCAGATTTAGGTATCTTTGTCTTCATGCCTGCGATTTCCCCACAGTTACTCAATACCAGTAATTCAGTAATTGGCGAGCTTACACCTCTACACAGAGAAACAGGAAGGGTGTCGGGAAAATAGGACAGCTGACAGTTGGTCTGAATAGCCTGCTATTATGCTTTTTAAAACAGCTTCCGCAAAATAACGTCTAGAGGGCAAATGAGACAAAATCTCGGCCTCTGGATTCCAAGCAAGCCAGAGCTAGCCGTCCGCACGCAATCCTACAGAAGCATTTGCTCCGCCTGGAGCGTCAATTCACTGCATTTATTCTTTTGATCACCTTTTTCCCCTTCTCAATTATAGTTGTCGGTTCAGTAGCTGACTGTCAGTTTGTGCAAGCAAATTTACTAAAACAACAAGATTTATAAGACATAAGACATTTGCGAATGGATTCCCAGACCAAAGCATTTCCTATGTTGTTAGTTGTTTTCTACCAGAGGTAAATCCTTGTTCTAATCCATATTCTTGGCGGCTCCCTACAAAACCTTTGATTTGGCTCCACCCACATGTAGTGACATCATGCATGATCATTTATCTCAGGTGTGAAAGAGTCGAATGGAACTGCAAATGATGTCTCAAGGTAAAAAAAAAAAAGAAGATGATTAAAGAATTAAGTTTTACAAGAAAATACTAATATTAGTCTTTCTACTTCAAAATTTCATGTTTAATTCAATGTGTTACATGCCATTTTTTTGTAATTAATTGTGAAGTTTGTGAAAGAGTGAAAATTGTTTCCACAAATTTGAGAATTTTGTCTTATGTTGTAAAGAAAATTATTGTTAAATGAAAAATAGAAATATACACCACAAATAATGTTTTTTTCTGAAACCTATTTATTTCTATAAAATAATAATAATAAAAAAAATAATTTTATTAAAATACCATCATGCATCAGAATTTGTCTACGGTTAAGAATCTGATGGAGACAAACATGTTTATACTGTGGTAGAGGAAATCCAAACAACAAAAATAACTTTTCCACTTCCTTAAAAGGTCCTTTAAGTTGTTTCAATTTATTTATATCCTCTTTTTTTCTTTTGCATGTTGTGGGCAAAATTCAATAACAAAAGAGGGTTTGCACTGGCGTGAGCTGTAAGTAAATCTGGCCCAAGCAGGATGGATTCTGATTGGCTGTCAATGTTTTTATCATTCATCAGCTGGATAAAAATCATTCTGAAAGTGATTCCAACGATGTTGTTCCTCGTTAACGTTATAGTTGTGATGTGGTCTCTGCTATTCTTTTATATTTACAACAATTTTATCGTCCTTGGTGTGAACGGGCCTTTATTCTGGCAAACTTGACAAGAAGGTCTTGTTGTCTGTCCGATGTGCATGTCATTAAACATTGAAGCAGTTGTAGTTTTGTGTAAATACGTTTAGTCTGCCTCTCTGTACTGCATTAAAAAGTCACTCAGTATTTGTTGCTTGGATGTGGCTTCTATGCAGAGTAAAAATGCAGCCATAACTCATAACTCAGCGAGGGGCCCCCAGAAAGGACCGTCCCGAATGACAGCGCTTCTATTGTTGTCCAAGTAAATGATGTAAACTTCTGTTTCTCATTGAGGGAATTTGTTGAGATTGTTAAATTACACAGCTGGTGGTTTGGAGAAGTTCAGAAGAGATCTGGCTTTATGGTTGGGAGATGCGAGTAATATTTTACAGTGATGTCTTCACATTTCAGCACGGCTCTTTCTCTTGTGGGAAAAGTCCACCTGCTTTCTTTAGTCTCAGCTGTGTTTTTGTCAAGGAACCATCAAAAGATTCTCATTATGTGACCATTGATGCGTTTGAAATGTTTACTGTTCAACCACATGCTACTTTTATACACACTGAAAACATATCTTCTACTTCAACAGCCATTAATGAGCGACCAATGTTTTTATAGATGTCATTTGCTACTGAATATCTGTTCTGTATTGTTTTGACACTTTTATATACATAATGCATTTTTCTTTGGAATTGCTTTTGGTTTAATTTTTAACCTTTACTGGTCTAAAAGGGTAGCCTGACGTGGTCATGCTAAATTCTAGTCCGCTCCATTGGGCTGTGATTATGGGGCGTGTTTCAACCTAACAAGGAAAGACCTCAATTGGATAGACCTACAACCAATCAGAGCAACAGAGCGAAGCGTAACGTTAGTTGTCAAATGTCAACAGAACTCAACTGCACTGTTGCCAAGTCCGTGTTTTTCCCGCGGGTTGTTCTCCATGTCCGCGGGTTAAAGCGACCCCAATTATGTGATATATAGACCCAGGAATGCAAATTTTAGCAGGCAACCTTGCCAAAATAATGTATTTTGCCAACCAAACGCAATATTTTTCCGGAGAACCCCCCCGGAAAGCTATTGTTTTGAGTAGCAATTGCGCTAGATTGCAAAAAAACATGGCAACCCTGTCCGCACGCGTGCTGGATTAAGTAATGTTAGAAGAAAAAGATGAGTGTAAACGATCTTTGCCAGTATTGTAAAAAAAGAATTTAAGGATACACAGAGTACTTACCAACACGATCATCATTTCTGAGAGAAATAGTGAAGGTGAATGCATATACGAACAAGTTCTCCGTTTAGGATAAGAACAAATTCAACACAAGCGCCTTTGATGACGTCGATGATTACGTTACTGTTTATCATCTGTCCATCATCGTCTAAAGCCCGCCCTAGCAATTTCATTGGTCCGAACAGTTTCTGTTCGGGCATAATAACTCCTCTATGGATC
This sequence comes from Gobiocypris rarus, assembly GCA_023029165.1. NCBI lineage: Eukaryota > Metazoa > Chordata > Actinopteri > Cypriniformes > Gobionidae > Gobiocypris > Gobiocypris rarus. Next base: position 34,908,132 of record CM040921.1, on the reverse strand, counting down.
GAGTCCAGACCGAACTGCCCAAGCAAAAAAATATTGGGCGGGGCTAAATTCGGCTGGCATCCAGGCTACTAAAAGGGTTGAGATTAAGTGGGGATTAACAGTATGGACAGCCTGAGAGAGAGAGAGAGAGAGAGAGAGAGAGAGAGAGAGAGAGAGAGAGAGAGAGAGAGAGAGAGAGAGAGAGAGAGAGAGAGTTTGGGGTCAGATGAGGAATTCAGGCCAGTACTGTGTTCACACTATATCTTCACTCTAAGAAAAGTCAGTAATAGGGCACAATATGCTGTTATTATGAAGTAATTAATAAAAAAATTGTTCCTGTATTTTGACTTGTGCATTACATTGTGTTTTAGGGTTAAAGAAAATGTCTGTAAACTTAACTGGCAGAAAATTACATCTCTTTTTTTTCTCTCTTGTAATGCTGCATTCACTGTGTTTTATGCAAACATACACATTTAGTTTACCGTGATGTATTAAATAGTGTTGTTGCAAAATCACCATGTCACCACAGTAACGTTATCTAGCTGGCTGACATAGATTAGGTTCTGTCTAAATGATTTGTGATAGTCTTGGAAGCATTGGTAGCAAGTTATAAACAAATGAGTAATGTTTTTGGAACGTATGTCCTAATTTTCCAGCAAAAATGCATTTATAAATTACAGCTGTGTTGGAGTTACATTGCATCCAGTGTTAAAATATAATTTCATTATATATAAACTATAATGTAAATTCCAGTATATAAGCAATAAGGTACGAGAGGCTGAGCTGTATCGTCACTGCTGAAAAGCATTTTTTAGCACGATGCGAAATGAGTTATTCACAAATTTCTTATTATCAATGTTGAAAATAAATCCCTTTTTCGATTCTTCTTTCTATACTTTATTCTCTGAAGATTGTAGAAACTTGATTTTTGACTTGACTGACCGTATCTGTTCATCACTGCAAAGAGACCCAATGTAAGTGTTTTAGGCGGTCCTGGGAGAGGCTCGAGCGACTGTCTGATTCAATAGCCTGAACCTTACACTGTGTGCCACACACACACACACACACACCCTCTGGCTACTCGCTCTGATGTTCAGTCTTCTGCTCTGATGAGCCTGTCCACACAGGAAGAGCAGGTGGTTCATCTCAATCATGTTGATCTACTATTACTTCAGGACTTTTTAACAGAATGAAAAAAAAAAAAATCTTATGCTATTCTATTTTTACATTTCTGTTAATCCTTTAGGTAAATTAGGTAGTTAATTATAAATGTAATCCATCCAGAATTTCCATCAGGATAAATGTTTTAGTGATGTCTCACTTGGGCATCATGGGCCTCAGTGGCCAACTGGTGTCCAAAAAATGAATACCGTAGTCATGGCTGCATTGAATCACAGTGATGACCTAAATATTACATCATAACTCCGAAGACAGTAACTAGATTTTTGCATTTCCTGAAGCAAAAGAGGGTTTTCTCAAGATCTTTGGACAATGAGCTGCATGATATCAGTTATGTCTGGTGTTACTCTTCATAGTTTAATATTTGACCATGTTTCACATGTAAGTCATACATGCATGTTTAGTGAAATTAGATCTTTATATAATCGCAAAAGCATGAATATGTGAAGGTACAACAGTAGCCAGTTCTATAACCAGAGCTGATTATATTGGCCCATCTGGATTCATCATCGTCTGTTGTCAATAACATCAGCAATAATAAGTCTTTCACACCATCTCATTACAGAGCTCATCCAGCCAGCCATCTGGGTGTGTGTTTGTGTGCATTATGTCTATGGTTGGTTTTATTAACAACCATACATTTGTCAGTGAAACACTGATAAATGATGCTGGCAATGAAATACTTCAATCATTGTTTTTATGTGCTGTCTGACCAGCTTTGTCATTTTGTGCAAGCAAAAACGGCCTTTAAATAAATGTTCTTTAAATCCTAACATATTTCCTCCTACAACTAAACAACTCATTATACTAATACTGCCATGCAATTTATGATTTCCTTCTGGCCGGTGATAAAACAAGTGGAAAATTTTATAGGCTTACATAGAAGCAAACCATATCTAGAAAACATAAATAACCTTTTGACTAAGTAGCAATCCACAAAAGCCTAGCAATCACTTCCTTTTTCTGTAGAATATGTAAATATAATTTTACAATTTTATTTTAACTTGTAACAAAATTGTAAAAGAAAAAATTAATATAATAAAATGTATATTACACACACACACACACACACACACACACACACACACACACACACACACACACACACACACACACACACACACACACACACACACACACACACACACACACACACACACACACACACACACACACACACACACACACACACATGTTTGTTTTTGTGAAATGTGGGGACATTCCATAGGCGTAAATATATTTGAAATTAATATTAAATTCCTTTCAAATTAATTATATATATAATGTATGTAATGTGTTACATATATTTTTGTGAAAAAGTAAACAATTATGAATTTGTAATAAAATTGTAAATGTTTTTGTAAAATGTTTTACTTTATAATATTTAACTTATAAAATGTAAAATGTGTTTTATATATATATATATATATAAAACATTATTTTTAATACTAATATATATATATATATGTATATATATATATATATATATATATATATATATATATATATATATATATATATATATATATATATATATATAACATTAATATATATATATATATATATATATATATATATATATATATATATATATATATATATATATATATATATATATATATATATATATATATATGTTATATATATATATAACATTACATATATACATTTTTCAGTTATTTTACAATTTTATTACATACACATTTTTTAAAGATATTTTACAGTGTAAAGTAGAGTTCATTTGTTCATATGTTTTATTTAATATGTTTTTCACCTATTTTTTTTTATACGTTTCTTTTTTCTTTTTGGAAAACATGCCCGCCATTTCACCCCATCCTAAACCATGATGATTCTCATTATATGTAATGTTGTGTGACACCTTCTAGTGAAACTATGTAGAATCTAGCACAAGTCTTCGGTGTGCACTAAAGCGGATGCTGTCTGTGCATGGACTACTAGTCCACAGGCCCAGCACAAAGCCATGCTTCATCCTTGAGCCCTGCCACACATGAGTGCTTAGAGAAAGCTGCCCTCCAGGCGCTGGAATTCATAGCCCTGTGGAGGCTGGAGATAAAGCCGCACGTATGTGCGCTTCGGAAGGGCTCACGTTACATGCTGAAACTCATGCCACCCAGGAACTGTTACCATATGAAAGCAGACTGTTTTGAAAGGAGAGTACCGCCTGGCTCAGCTCTTTGTGTCAGCGTGATAACACCGGCTATGCCAGACGGAACGTGTTAAATTGTCTCTATCACAGCTAATGAGTTTGAGGTCAGTGGCTGAGGATTTTTAGACCACCTCCGCAAGCCACACAGAAAGGCTGTGTGATCCAAAGCAATTTACTGGAGGTTTGTGTATGTTGTGGCAGTCGGATGGTTTGGGTGTGGGGTGTTAGTTGATGTGTGTCACATTTGGGGTTTTGGTCTGTCTTGTTTGTCTGCGTGTGTCACGCTTGAACGGTAATTTGACAGTTATTACTACATCACTCACAGAAGATGTTTTCATTGACTGAAGCTTGGCCTGTGCTGTCTGAAATGTGCAATTCTCCAGTGGAAGGAATGTATTTGAACGGATGAGGTGTTGCTCCCTGTAGGAAAGAGTCGCTGGAGATCTCTTTAATGCGAGAAATGCTTCTGCTTGACAGCAGTGAGGCGTCATTGAGTGTAATTTTAGATTTTTGTCTTCTGAAAAAAGGCCTAATCTCAAGTGTCGAACTGGTGAATCATTTTTGTACATCTGCTCAAACGAACTGATTCACTTGAATGAATTGGGCTTTCCAATGCTGCATGAGCATTATGTATTCAGTAAATGGTAATTATATAAAATTATAGCTTGCTTCGTACTTTTTTCTACCTCTTTGCAGAGGAGCTGGAAGCAGAAGATGCCACGCTGGTCGATACATGTACCATGAGGAGCACAGGAGATCAACGCTAAAGACAGACAGGAGAAAACCCTTCACCTGGATACATTTCACAGGTAAACACATTCTTTTTTCAAGTTAAAGATTACTTGTATAAATTGCATATATAAATATCGTATCTTATTTTCAATCAGCCATGTTCATAAAGCAAAAGCAATGCCAGGGTAGTTTACAGAGGTTCGTTCAGGCTTTGCTGATACACATGTATGAGGGATTTCCACTTCTTGAATATCTGTTAATGTCAATTATATTGTCTCAGTCCCCAGATTCAATGAAAAAAAAAAAGTACAAAAATTCCTTTGGACAGTAATTTGGACATGGTACTACCCTGTTTTTTGGACATGTACATGGTAATATTAAAGTATTCTTTGAAGTATCATGAATATTCTATGGTTTATATTGTATTACCAATCTGATATCATAATTGTATCACAGTTCTGTCACAATATCCAGTTTAGGAGACTATACAACATTTTCTTAGTTATTTTTATTAAAAGATTTATTACATTAGATAATGAAAAATTTAAACTGATTAACTAGGTATTATAAATCATCTAATATAGAATATTAGAAAAAATAGACAGAAAAAAAAATGGATAAAAAGGTTTTCAGCTGCACATGGTCTTCATCACGGCACCTGTTAGTGGGTGGGATATATTAGGCAGCAAGTGAACACAAGTTGATGTGTTAGAAAGCAGGAAAAATGGGCAATCGTAAGGATTTGAGTGAGTTTGACAAGGGCCAAATTGTGATGGCTAGACGACTGGGTCAGAGCATCTCCAAAACTGCAGTTCTTGTGGGGTGTTCCCGGTGCAGTGGTCAGTATCTATCAAAAGTGGTCTAAGGAAGGAACAGTGGTGAACCGGCGACAGGGTCATGGGTGGCCAAGGCTCATTGATGCACGTGGGGAGCGAAGGCTGGACCGTGTGGTCCGAACAAACAGACGAGCTACTGTAGCTCAAACTGCTCAAGAAGTTAATGCTGGTTCTGATAGAAAGGTGTTAGAATACACAGTGCATCGCAGTTTGTTGCGTATGGGGCAGCATAGCAGCAGACCAGCCAGGGTGTCCATGCTGATCCCTGTCCACCGCCGAAAGCCACAGAGGCATTGGAATAGGGAAGCCTGGTCTGATGAATCATGTTTTCTTTTACATCACGTGGATGGCTGGGTGCGTGTGCGACTGTGTGTCGCTTACTTGGGGAACACTTGGCACCAGGATGCACTATGGGAAGAAGGCAAGTTTGGTGGAGATGCTTTGGGCAATGTTCTGCTGGGAAACCTTGGGTCCTGCCATCCATGTGGATGTTACTTTGACATGTACCACCTAAGCATTGTTGCAGACCATGTACACTCTTTCATGGAAACGGTATTCCCTTGTGGCTGTGGCCTCTTTTAGCAGGATAACGCACCCTGCCACAAAGCAAAAAATGAGGACCACAGCAACGAGTTTGGGGTGTTGAGTTGGCCTCCAAATTGAATGTACGCACGGTATACTGTCCCTTGCAGAAAGGTAATAAAAAACACCATCAAAGTAGTCCATGTAACATCAGTTGTTTAGTTAGAATCTCTTGAAGCATCGAAAATACATTTTGGTCCAAAAAAAACAAAAACTACGACTTTATCCAGCATTGTCTTCTCTTCCGTGTTTGTTTTCAATCCGCAAACAAAGATTTGAACGGTTATGAATCAGCGTATCGATTCAGAATTTGGATCGCCTATGCCACGTGATTTCAGCAGTTTGGCAGTTTGACACGCGAATCATGAATCAATACGCTGTTTGCGGAGTCGTAGTTTTTGTTATTTTTGGACAAAAATGTATTGTCGATGCTTCAAAAGAGTCTAACTAACCCACTGATGTCACATGGACTACTTTGATTATGTTTTTCATACCTTTCTTCTTACCTTTCTGGGCACGGACTGTAAAGTGGGCATTCACTTTCAATGGAGGGACAGAAGGCTCTCGGACTAAATCTAAAATATCTTAAACTGTGTTCTGGAGATGAACGGAGGTCTTACGGGTTTGGAACGACATTAGGGTGAGTCATTAATGACAGAATTTTCATTTTTGGGTGAACTAACCCTTTAAGGGTAAAGTTAGGGACAGGTGTGGTGGTGTGGGTCAGTTAAAGGGTAAAGTTAGGGACAGGTGTGGTGGTGTGGGTCAGTTTACGGGTGAAGTTAGGGACAGGTGTGGTGGTGTGGGTCAGTTTAAGGGTAAATTTAGGGACAGGTGTGGTGATGTGGGTAAGTTTAGGGGTAAAGTTAGGGACAGGTGTGGTGGTGTGGGTCAGTTTAAGGGTAAAGTTAGGGACAGGTGTGGTGGTGTGGGTCAGTTTAAGGGTAAAGTTAGGGACAGGTGTGGTGGTATGGGTCAGTTAAAGGGTAAAGTTAGGGACAGGTGTGGTGTGTAAAGTTAGGGACAGGTGTGGTGGTGTGGGTAAGTTTAAGGGTAAAGTTAGGGACAGGTGTGGTGGTATGGGTCAGTTAAAGGGTAAAGTTAGGGACAGGTGTGGTGATGTGGGTAGGTTTAGGGGTAAAGTTAGGGACAGGTGTGGTGGTGTGGGTCAGTTTAAGGGTAAAAGTTAGGGACAGGTGTGGTGGTATGGGTCAGTTTAAAGGGTGAAGTTAGGGACAGGTGTGGTGGTGTGGGTCAGTTTAAGGGTAAAGTTAGGGACAGGTGTGGTGGTGTGGGTCAGTTTAAGGGTAAAGTTAGGGACAGGTGTGGTGGTGTGGGTCAGTTAAGGGTAAAGTTAGGGACAGGTGTGGTGTGGGTCAGTTTAAGGTAAAGTTAGGGACAGGTGTGGTGGTGTGGGTCAGTTTAAGGGTAAAGTTAGGGACAGGTGTGGTGGTATGGGTCAGTTAAAGGGTAAAGTTAGGGACAGGTGTGGTGGTGTGGGTCAAGTTTAAGGGTTAAAGTTAGGGACAGGTGTGGTGGTATGGGTCAGTTTAAGGGTAGAGTTAGGGACAGGTGTGGTGGTGTGGGTCAGTTTAAGGGTAAAGTTAGGGACAGGTGTGGTGGTATGGGTCAGTTAAAGGGTAAAGTTAGGGACAGGTGTGGTGGTGTGGGTCAGTTAAAGGGTAAAGTTAGGGACAGGTGTTGGTGTGGGTAAGTTTGAGGGTAGGTTAAGGTGTAAGGGAAGTGTCAACAGTGTAATTATAAATGTAACTACAGAAATTAATTACAGATGTAATTACATGCAGGGTTTTTTATGTAAGTACAATGTAAAACATGTATGTACACAATAAGTGCATTTTATCAAATTATTAATTTTAATGTTAGTACAAAGTAGTTAAGGTTCCTAATATAAAGTGGGTCCTCTTTTTTTTATATTTTACTTTATTATAAAAAAATTATATATGACCATCAGTAAAATAAATATGCTTGATTTTCAATGTGTATTAAAATAAGATGATACCCTAATTTTTCTGATTTAGACAGTACATTTCAGTAAACATCATAAAAAAATCGTATCATGTAGATGATAAATGTAGATCTAGTGATATCAGTCATCATATTGTTTATCTGCCGTTCTTTAGCTGCCTTAATATAATTACTGGGGCCTACATTTTGTTTTTGTTGAATTTCTTGACTCTAAAATACGTCACTGTATCAAATTAAAAGGGTTTGGAAATGGTAAAACAAATCTGTTTCATGTTGACTTAAGCTTAAGCTCTTTTGCTCTTTTGACAGCATTTGTGCTGTTGTTTACCACAGGAAATAATTTCAAATTGACAAAACGTGTTTTCTGTGATACACTTACTGAAGCCTTGATAAACATGCTTAAAGGGATAGTTCACCCAAAAATGACAATTCTGTAATTTACTCGCCCTTATGTCGTTCCAAACCTGTTTGAGTTTCTTCTCCTGTTGAACACAAAAGAAGATATGTTGAAGAGTGTTGTTAACCAGACAGTTGACGGTAGCCAAAAGCCCATTTCACACATACAGTCTTTACTAGTAGACTTTACTAGGACCTTTTCAAAAATACCGGTAAATTGGTTCCGGCAATTTACCATTAAGGGAAGCTGTAACATTACTAGTAAATTACCAGTAATGTGCGCTGTATGAACGCAGAATGAAGATTAGCAGTATATTCGCGTATGAAGTCAAAACGTGCTGACATAAGACATCTGCTTTGGGCCAATCATAAGTTCTTATGGAGATGGTGTGATGACTCCACGCTGTTTACATTAAGCTTTTGAATAGTTTTTCTATTTAAATATGCACTAAATGATCAACTTTGAGACTCAGCCTTCTTTTCCATTCATCAGCATTGCGCTCTGCAATTGATACTTTTACGGGCGTCTCGTGTTTTTAAGAGCAAACACGCATGTTCTGTTTGATCATCCATTATGCCTGTCACTCAGACGTCAAAATATGTTGTCAAATTGAACAGATGGTAAAACTAAAGCGCTTTGTCTCATGAAGACAACAGCGCAGCGTTTAATGATGACTGACATCACAGAAATGACTGGTATTTTGCTGCTGATGTGTGAATGGTCTCTTACCAGTAAAAAGCCAGAATGCTGTTGCTTGTGTGAACAGCATATGTTTGTATTTACCGATAAAGTAATTCTGGAAATTTTCTGGCAATTTACTTGGATTGCTGTGTGAAAGGGCTATTGACTTCCATAGTATGTTTGTTACTTCTACGGTTCTGGTTATGGTCTGGTTACCAACATTCTTCAAAATATATTCTTTTGTGCTCAACAGAAGAAAGAAATGTATGCAGGTTTGGAACAACATGAGGGTTAAAATAGGACATGGCTGAAAAAAAAGTTGTAGATCTACATATTGTATATCATTCTTTACCTGCCATAATATAATTACTGGACCTATATCAACATATATACAAGTATCTGTGCATCCCTATGCAGAAGAAAAATCTGAAGAAATTTGGCATCATATTTGTATTTCTGTATGGTCAAACCTAACATTAATCTGTGCTGTACTCAGGTCACGCTGAGCCCATGCGGTGGTCCATGCTAGCCCTGCTGCTGTTGTCCTGCAGCCAGATGTTTGCCCAGCGCCCAGGTGACATCTGCTTACAAAACGACGACCGCGGACAAGATGTCACAGCCATCCCTGTGCCGACCGTGGATCCTAAACTCTTCAACAAGAGACGGTACCGCTCGCCCCGCGTACTTTTCAGCGAACACCCCCGACTCGGAGCCCGCTGGCCACCAGAGGAGGAACAGGATGAAGAGGAAAGCAGGGCCGCCTCAACACCGCGGAGTTTACTCTGTCTGTGATAGCGTTAGCACTTGGGAGGGAAACAAAACCAAAGCTACAGACATCTCAGGCAACGAGGTCACCGTCTTGCCTGACGTTATCATCAACAGCTCCAAGAAAAAGCAGTACTTTTTTGAGACGACCTGCAGCAGCGGGCGGACCGGAGGTTCTGGGTGTTTGGGAATCGACGCGCGCCATTGGAACTCATACTGTACCAATTCACACACGTTCGTGCGAGCGCTGACTTCATTCAAGAACCTGGTGGCGTGGAGACTCATAAGGATCAATGTAGCTTGTGTGTGTGTGCTGAGCCGAAAGTCTTGGAGACAATGACAAACTGGCTGCTTTTGAATACACCAGCAACAGCCTTATGATATCAAACTTAACCATTCCAAATTCCTCTATGTAATGGTGGACATTTTCCTTGTGCAAACCATTAATGACAACTTGTGACATGAACATACTGAGGATATTGTGGAATGGAAAGTTAGTTTTTTCCTTTTTTATGCATTTCTGTTTTTTAAAAATAATAGTTTTCCTTTGCAGCAGTACGAGAACATGTACATACATTGTTGTGTGTGGTAATTGTTATTTATTAAACTGCAGCGTTATTGTCCAGTTTATTGTGGGTCCTCAGTGTGCATATCAGGACACGGGTCATGTTTAAAGGAACATTCTGGGTTAAATACAACTTAAAATTAAAATGGACATAATTTACTCTTAACTTGAAAACTTCAGTCTACGTTCACTGTAATTGCACTGACATTTTGTCAGTTTTTTGTTCTGTGGAAGAAAAAAGCCATTCGGGTTTGGAACGACATGAGAGCGAGTAAATGATGACAGAATTTTCATTTTTGGATGAACTTTTCTATTAGGAATTTCTTCCTGCTAGATGTTCCTGGTATTATAGATTGGTGCACATTATTCCAAAGAAAGAAATGACTGAATGACTTTCATTTTTGGGCCCTCCAACCACTTGTCAACAAATTTCCACAGACAACTTGCCAATCAATTTTCAATAGTTTAAAAAGTCCTGGGCCCAGATGTAAGAAGTGTATTGTCAAGGGTTTTCTTCATTTAAGAGATTTCTTGCAAACAACTGCTGGCCTACATTGAATTTCTTGACTCTAAAATACGTCACCTTATCAAATTAAAAGGGTTTGAAAAAAAAATCTGTTTCATGTTGGATTAATCTTAAGCTCTTTTGACAGCATTTGTGCTGTTGTTTACCACAGGAAATAATTTCATGTTAATAAAACATGTTTCTGTGATACACCCACTGAAGCCTATAAACATGGTTAAAGGGATAGTTCACCCAAAAATGACAATTCTGTCATTTACTTGCCCTTATGTCGTTCCAAACCTGTTTGAGTTTCTTTCTTCTAAGAATATATTTTGAAGAATGTTGGTAATGAGACAGCTGACGGTAGCCATTGCCTTTTTTTCCCCCTACTATGGAAGTCAATGGCTACGTCAACTGTCTCGTTACCAACATTCTTCAAAATATCTTTACCGGTTTGGATAGTAAATTAGTAAATAAACATAAAAAGGGTATGTATGGACTTATCTAACTCTTGGGGATACGGTGAATAAGCTAAAGTCCCAAAAAGTTAATAAGCGGTGAATAAACTAAAATCCCGTGCTCCTTTAACTTAACTGTAAAAATCTAGTAATCTGTTCTATTCACATACTCTGCCTTGTTTACTCAGAAAACCCAAGATTAATTGATTGGTTTTAGTGCCATTTTGTCAAGCATTTTTTGTCAAGTTGTTGAGGAGGGGCATTTCTTTATAGTCTTTTTCATTCATTTCCTCCACTTCTGCAGTTATCTTTCCCTAATTGCATACACTCATTCCTAAAGTCATCTTAAATGTTGAATTGTCAGTACAACCGAAAATTTGAGAGAAGGTCACATAATTGATGGTGATTTTCCTCAAATGTTTTTGTTAGTCACTTTAATGTCAGTGTTCCCTTTGGTTGGGCACTTGGACCTTCATTTATTTTTTATCATTGTAATGCAACAATAAATCACAGTTGTTTGGTTTCAAAGGAAGGGAAGTAATAAATGGGTTTCTTTTAAAAGGTGACCTAACTTCTAACTAAATCTACTTATTACTTCCCTTTATGTCAGATAACGATCTTTAACCGTTTTATTGCTAACACTTATGCCCTAAACACCTTTGTAACTTTGAATTGTGTTGCTAAAATCCCTCTATGTTTGTGACAGTGTCTTGTAATTGATCATGCTTGAGTCACACACATTCAGCATCATAACACAACAACGGTAGCGATACTAAATCAAGAGGAAATCTAAAGTAAATTAGCAAGTACTCTCTACAGTTTTTTTTAGTAACTAAAACTCTTGTGTAAATTAACTACTATAACTAAGCATTTGTCAGTACATATTATTCTTACTCACTTGTTTTTTTCAAGGCAATTGGTTTGCATGCTTTTTTTAAGTCTAGCTAATGAGATTTTACAGTGTATGACTCATGCTATAATTTAGAAGTGTTCTGAGGGCATATTATGATGAAAAACACAAATGTAATTTATTATTTAGCGAAAATCCTGCGTAATTATTTTGGTAGTATAACCAAACACTCAACGTTAGCATGACACTGGTTTGATCGAACTGCTTATCAACCAGCTTAAAAGTTAATAATCCTGGCTCTGCCAAGCTTTATAATGGGAGTGAATGGTAACTTAGATTTTGAAGCCCAAAAAAGTACACCCATCCAAAATTAAAGTAATCCTCATGGCTCCAGGGGGTTAATAAAGGCATTCTGAAGTGAAGTGATGTATTTTTGTAAGAAAAATATAAAGACTTTATATTGAAGACTTTATAAACTATAATCACTGGCTTCCAGTAACGGCCATACGCGAGTAGTGTGACCTCTGACCCGATGCATTGATAAATGTGGAAGCACAGAAGATGAAAGCAAAACAAAACACGGTCAAGTCAAAACAAGTCTACATTTAGTTAATTTAATTTTTAAAGAGAAATCTGGGAGTTTGTTATATTAGCAGTCTACTCTCACCTAAGCCCACGTCATGCGTCGGGTCAGAGGTCACAGAGGTCACTGTACGGCCGTTACCGGAAGCCAGTGATTATAGTTTATAAAGTTTAATTAATTAACCACCTGGAGCCGTATGGATTACTTTTATCATGGATGGATGCTCTTTTTCTGGCTTCTAAAATCTATGGTACCACTCCCTCCCATTATAAAGCATGAAAGAGCCAGGATATTTATAATATAACTCAGATTGTCTTTGACGAAAGTGTGGCTGAGTAAACAATTTTTGGCTGGACTAACACTTTATTTTATTCAAGTACTGAGTAATATTAATTAACTACATATACTTATAGAGCTACGGTTAGTAATTATGCATACTTTACTGTTATTACTTTAGTAACCGGGGATCGTGTTGGTAGTGCATAACCAGAACTTTATCCAACTAGAAAAGTAGTTGACAATTTTTCAGATCAAATAAATGCACTTCATACAAGTTATTGTAACATCTTATTTTTGCTTTTAAATGTTGACCCATTAGACTTCCATTGTATTTATATTTGATATTATTTTTGAACATTTAGGAATGCCCAAATTATTTTCTGTGGCCACTGATAGAGCCTAAACCGCATTTAATCTAGCATATTCCTTTACATATTTTCCATTGTGCTTGAAGTCGTCCCACACCCCAAAAAAGCCAACTTTCCGGAACGGCCTCAGTTTACGCTTTCAGGAGTTAGCTGAGGTTTTTTCTGGTTTTGGTTAAAATAAAACAACAACAAAAAAAACCATGTGACTCAGACATGACCTTCAGCCATGTGGCAGAAAAACTAAACGGTTAGGGCACATTTTGTCAGACGCTTTGAGTAGTTTGTTAAACGTGTTGGTGGGGCCGACCTCAAGTCTCAACAGATGTGCTTCTCACACATGGAAATGCTGTTCTCCTTCCAGAGGCTTCCACATGACGCAACTGGCCTTGGGAGCGAAAATCGTTAAAAAGCTATTCTAACAACCACAAACAGGTGTGTCACTCCAATCAGACTTTGAATACATTTGTTTTTGGCAGCATGTGGAAGTCTTAAAAAACAGATGGGCCGCGGCCTGCGATACCCACCTCAGGTTTGATTGTGTAAACAGAAGGAGACCACATGCCAAAGGTCAGGTGCATGGCCAAATGATGAGCTCATGTCTGGAAGCCTAAAAGCCAAAGACTAAGGTCAGGCGTCAATGTTCGTCTGGAATAATCAGCAGGATTGTAAGGTTTATATATCACATCACCCACAAGCGAGTCCTTCATCAGCACGTGTTTGTTTAGCGATATGGTGCGGGTCAAGCAGTGGTAAAAGGGTCGTCTTTTCAAACAAAATCACTTTCACACACTCATTTGCTCTCATTAGATGATGTTTTGTGGTCATCGGCTATTTCAAACAGTTTTGTGTACTTGGATGAAGAATGAGAGAATTTTCCTCACGCTCATGTAAATGGAACAAACAAGCCAGTCTCTGACTGTTTGTAGGACAGCTCCCTATGGAGAGTCTGCTGTGACAAATCCAAGAGAATCCCTTTTGTTTAATTCACAAAGAATAATAATGAGATAGATTAATGAACTGTGGATGTTACTGACACACCGTGGAGATTTCAAACAAGGCTACGGCCACCCCTCAGCATGCGTACTTAAATGTAGGATTTATCATCTTCAGGAAGGTTAATGATTCCCTCATTACATTCACATAAACGTCTTAATCGAGATATGACTGTAAAGTGATAAGGTGTGCAGTAAACAGCGCCGGATGGAGCGATTCAAAACCATCGACTGTCGCCCTCTAGTGGTTGATTCGCTTCTTTACGCTTTCCCGTGTGGTGACTGTTTGCTGTAATAATAGTGAGAAGAGAGTTGAGTTAGAAGTTTATGCAGAAATTCTATTTTAAATGTTATTTCACTCAACTTTACTTTCAGTAACTTGTTATTGTTGTACAATACTTAAAGCACACATGTTTGTACTATACATATTTCCTTCACAAGAGGGAGCACTGCACTTACGGTACACATTTATATGGGTTATCTCTCTGATATTGGTGCTGTTTAGATGAATGTAACTATTTATTGATCATACACAGAATATCCCAATGCCATGATTTTAAAGCAGCTCAATATGTTGTTTGCTCAATCATTTAAGGCTGTGTTTGATTCAATGGAAACAATGTTCCTGACTAAACCAGAGATAGCAATTATGAATCTTTGAAAATAGCAACATTTCCACTTTGAAATCAATTAGAGATGACCACAATAACACAAAAACACACATTTTATTCTCATCATATTTTGCTAGCTGTATGACCCTATAACCCTATCGGGCTAGCTGAAGAGCAATAATGTTTTATAAACCCAGGCTCATGATTGTAATTCAGTAGAAATCTCTTCTTTGTTGATCGTTCTTGTGTTTTGGCATCATTGTATTAAAGTGTTTTAAAGTTTATACCCAAACAGGGAAGGTCAAAGACCCTATACAAAACTAAATGTGAGTAAGTTTATAATTTATATATAAAGCCTATCATTTATATATGTATTTTACATTGTTGTGTAGGCCTATAAATACACAAACACTAAATTTGACAGTCTGTAATGAAAATGTGAGAAAGATTATCTCAAGATTATCTCAGCGTGTCCTGAGTTTGACCTCAAACCA
This sequence comes from Gobiocypris rarus, assembly GCA_023029165.1. NCBI lineage: Eukaryota > Metazoa > Chordata > Actinopteri > Cypriniformes > Gobionidae > Gobiocypris > Gobiocypris rarus. The sequence goes on along the minus strand of CM040921.1, from coordinate 34,893,123 downwards.
GCAGACAATGGCCTCCTCTCACCGATGAGATGACAGTGATTGTGACTGATGTATTGTGTAGTGAGACAAACCTTATGAAAGAGACTCAATAATGAATACCCTGAATGTCCGACCACATCATGAAGGCGTAAATTACACTGTAGGTTCAAACATAATGCCGAAAGCAATTCAAAAACGGCCAATCATTGGATTTTGTGTGTGAGTGTGTCTATCTGTCTATCCATCCGTCCACCCACCCATCATACATCCACTTATCTATCTATCTATCTATCTATCTATCTATCTATCTATCTATCTATCTATCTATCTATCTATCTATCTATCTATCTATCTATCTATCTATCTATCTATCTATCTATCTATCTATCTATCTATCTATCTATCTATCTATCTATCTATCTATTTGTCCATCCGTCCATCCATCCATCAATCTATCTAGTTCTGTCTGTCACTCTATTTGTCTGTCCGTCTGTCTATCCATCCATCCATCTATCTATCTATCGATCTTGTTCTGTTTGTCTATTTGTCTGTCCGTCTATCTATCTATCCATGCATTCATCCATCCATCCATCCACCCACCCACCTATCATCTATCCACCATCATCCATCCATCCATCTATCTATCTATCTATTTGTCCATCCGTCCATCCATCCATCAATCTATCTAGTTCTGTCTGTCACTCTATTTGTCTGTCCGTCTGTCTATCTATCTATTCATTCATTCATTCACCCACCCACCTATCATCTATCCACCCATCATCCATCCATCTATCTATCTATAATCAATCTATCTATCTATCTATCTATCTATCTATCTATCTATTCTATCTATCTATCTATCTATCTATCCATCCATCCATCCATCCATCTATCTATATTGTTCAGTCTGTCTATCTATTTCTGTCCATCCATCCATCCATCCATCCATCCATCCATCAATCAATCTATCTATTGTTCAGTCTATCTATATATATTGTTCTGCCTGTCAATCTATTTGTCTGTCTGTCTAAGTCTGTCTGTCTGTCTGTCTGTCTGTCTGTCTGTCTGTCTGTCTGTCTGTCTGTCTGTCTATCTATCTATCTATCTATATTGTTTTGTCTGTCTGTCTGTCTGTCTGTCTATCTATCTATCTATCTATCTATCTATATTGTTTTGTCTGTCTGTCTGTCTGTCTGTCTGTCTGTCTGTCTGTCTATCTATATCTATCTATCTATCTATCTATCTATCTATCTATCTATATTGTTTTGTCTGTCTGTCTGTCTGTCCGTCTATATATTTCTGTCTATCCATCCATCTATCTATGTATGTATGTATCTATCTATCTATCTATATTGTTCTGTCTGTCCATCTATCTATCTATAGGCTAAATAGGTCTGAGGAAAACGCGGGAAAGAAACATTGCCCTCGCCCCACATGTCCTGCTGGACCAATGGGCGGTGCTGATCCGCGCGCGCTCTCTCTCTCAGTGGTGAAGTGCACACGCGAGCGGCGCTGGTGTTGACGGTCCGTGAGTGGATTCTGCTATAATATTACTGACCTACATCTCCAAGACAGGCCCGCACATTTGCGCAAACATTTTGGTCGAAACGGCGAGCGCGCGAAACGAAACGGCAGGCAGGATGAGCAAAGTACAGGGCGGCATGAAATGTGTCAAATACCTGCTGTTCGTCTTCAACTTCATATTCTGGGTAAGTGCGAAGTACTGATGATATCTGCGTGATGATGATGTCACACATGCATGCTTGGATCAATAAAGAAATGCACGAACGCAAATGTACATGTATTTGCTGTCGCCTGGGTTTCTAGGAGTTGTTCTAGGAACATCTGTAGGATGATTTTCTGTTTTTATTTGGCATGGTGCAGGTTTCTGTTGACTCCTGCGACTCATTTAGGATGACGATGTTTTCGTAAACTACAAGCATGTGACAGTGACAGATGTCGGCTCTGTCTCAATACCTAGTGAGCCAATACTATCTGAACAACACTTTTGAGCCTCATAGGCACGTGCAGACATTTTGAGCATCAGATGCTGTGCATTAAGCGCCTCTGATGCCCCAATGCTGCCTGCAAGATAGACTGAGTGACGTTAACTGGTTTTGACACCATGTGCCTTTGTTTAAAGGAAAGCTATATATGTTTGTTTATAATATCCATGGTCTATTATAGGGATGAATTTGGGCAAGTGCACACTTTGTTCTCCAGTGAATTTTTCTGGTGTGGATTTGTGACAGCATGTTGTCACAATGGGAACATTGATAGACCACTATGGAAACAATGGATAGTTTTTATCATAATTTAACCCCATATGTCTCAGAGGAGACTGAGTGTTTATGTAAACAGGAACAAATGTGTATGTGCATGAGGGTGAATCAAGATGAGGAAGGATCAATGGATATTTAACTAATTTTACTAAATTAACTATATATTGTTTATTTGCATATGAAAACAAGAGATACTTACATGTAAATGATGTGTGTCATCGTAACAATGTGTCCAGTCAACTTTGTTACTTGTGTCAACTGTGTTACCATCAGTCAACTATGTTGATTTTTTTTTTTACATTTTAATATACGCTGTTTCTGATATTCTTTCAGGGTATATTCCTTAATTAACGTCCACACGGACTGGAGTTTCCTTCTCTTAAATCTCTTAAAACTATCAAAATGATCTTTAAGGTGGATTTTCAGAAGTCTTAAAATAATCACTGTACAAATGGCAGAATAGATAAAAGAAACATTTAATTATATTTGAGTCACTTAAAGTGTAGCACGTAATAAGTGTAGGTATGTAACGGCATACAGTTTGTCCATAACATAGTTGGCAAACTCACCAGGGAAAACATATTTTTATTTGTAATATCAAAATGGTGTTGAACGATTACATTTGGCAACTAGCAGACAAGTTACACTGATAAAATATATGAACTGGAACCAATAGTTGGTTTATTTATTTTTATTTTTTTACAGTGTTTTTGCTGGTGTGAAATGTACCCTGATTTATAAAATGTATGTAACTAGTATGTAAGTTTATTAATTCCATATCATTCCATATGAATGTGACTAGTGAATGTGACTAACAGTATCCTTTTTACCTTAATACTTGCAGTAAGAAGCAAACAACATACATAATCCATCATAAGTGGCTTTGTTTGAAATTCCTCTTGCTGTACAAATAGTTTTTAAGATGCAAGTTTCACATGCTGAATGGGCCTTCAAAACCTTCAAAGCTAGTTCTCAAAGATCGGGTTACTATGCAAAGTTATTGAAAGTGTACCACCCCCTTGTGCTGCATTCAACACTCCTTTAATCACTGGGCTGCACTGAATTCTGAAGGGTGCATTCAAACTGAAACAACTTTTTATGGATGATAATAATTCTGTTGTCATTTCTTCAAAGACAAGGCCACAATTTTGTCACATGCAAAGCGAAGAGATAAGTAATTCTAGATTTCAGTGTCCTCAGATAATAACATTTACAGCATGTCCTGTGAGGTGTAACTAAGGTTAGTATTTGATCATTTTATGGTCTCGGTTTATCTTTCGTTTGATTAAAGTACAATCAAGCCTTGTGCATAGCGAATCAATTCATCACCGTATAAATGAAGGATATCCTTGGTTTTCCTTGCATGCTACTCCTACTTAAGGGATAGATCACCCATAAATGAGAAGCCCACGTTTTTCTGAACCCATGCGATTAGTGTCTTCTGACGTCAGACGATAGCTTTTTTGTGACAAACAGACTGAAAGCCGTTATTCGCTCATAATCTTCACCTCCTAATTTGTGTTTGTTCAAATAAAAAATTGTGCCTTCCATTATTGGTGCATCACATCACTGACATATGCCATTGGTTTTCATGTAACGCGTGACCAGTTGTTATGCCGCAAGTTAATCAATGAAAATCTAAGTAATCTAAGGAAATATTATTATTAGTAGTCAATATTTTGCCAGTATTTTTATACTTTTATGATGCTTTTTTATCCTTTTAGTAAAAATAATCTTTGTGCTAAGCTAGGCTAGCGGAGGGGGGTGTCTTACGTTTTTTGACTTTGTTTCAGTTTTATATAATTTTGTAATTCAGCTAAAACTGATTTTATTTCAGTTAGTTGCAATGCCACATTTCTAATTTTCAGGTAAGTTTTGATTTCAGCTTTATTTTAATGAAGGGTTTAAATGAAGTTCTTTTAAAGCCTCTCTTCGTTCTTTAGTCTTGGTTACTGTTACTCAACCACACAAAAATCATAGGGACCATTCAAAGACCACATCACACTGTGATTTTGTTACTGCGCTAATGGTCACATTAGATTGGCTTAAACGGTTAGTGTAAGATGTAATGTAGGGCACAGTGGCGTCAGTCATTATCTGTAGAGTGGTTTCACGGCGCTGGACAGCAAGGCCTTTGTCTTTGAGAGGGCAGGCAAAAAAAGAAGTGGGTCGTTGTCCTGTGCAGTTTTATGTCCTGGTGTTGCGTAGGGTGGGTATGAGGGGGCAGGGGATGGCACCGGAGGCCTGTCAGACTGGCACAGCCTGCCTGTTGATCATAGAGATGGGCACCAAAGTTGACCACAGTGGGCTTAAAAACTATTTAGATACTCATGTTACACTTAAGAATGTAATTGCACACAAATAACATTCATGATGTCAAAATGTACTTTTCTGAGTTGCCTTTGCACTACTCATCTGGTCCACAAAGATTATGCCGTTTTTTCAATGGAAGCCGTTTCCGCCACAAGAAGAAAAGTCATAAAAAACGGGAAATTATGAAATTAAAAAGTCAGTTGGTATCAGCAATCAAAATGATGAGATAAAAGGTATCTAATCATTTTAATTAATATCAACTTGAGTTTTTGTCAATTATGGCTTAGTATTTCACCATTTAAAAATGGCAGATTGAGGCTGATTTAACTGAGCAAACATTAACTGTTGGCAGGCTTGGTAAGGGTAAATCTTTGTAAATCTAAAATTTAGTGTTGTAGTACTCAAGATTGGTCTCTTAAAGGGATACTCATCCTTCTGGTTGTCATACTCTCATTAAATTAAGATTAAAGTTAGTGAGTCCATGCTAACATACAAACTGAAATAACCAACATTAACTGTCCTCATGTCATGTAACGTTAACATTGTAAGTTAGGTCAAAAGCACATAAACGAAGGTCAACATTTCAGTGCATCTCTCCATATTAAACTGGTGAAATGTAAATGAATTTAATCATAGCCTGATGTACATGAACAGTGTTGATCCTGGATATTGTCATCTGCGATCGTGACAAGCGCGAGGCTTCTCCCGTTTGCATTGTGATCTATAAACCCTCGCTTCCAAAATAATCTCCCACCATATTTATTTTAAATCTTTAAATGGCATATTTAAGTACCACTTGAATGCTCCTTGACGAGAGGTGGTCCTTCTGTGTCACAGACTTTGTGATTTATCTTCTAATTTGTTTTTGTTTGCATGTTTGATATTTCTGAGTTTATATATGTTTAAGGTCTGCATTTTCTGTCTTACTATGGAGGACTACTATTGTGATGGGTATTACGTGTAGATAAAGAGAGTTAATGATAATGCAACCTTTTTATACAGTCTATGAATGAGAGAGAGAGAGAGAGAGAGAGAGAGAGAGAGAGAGAAGAGAGAGAGAGAGAGAGTTAGCAACAGTAACTAAGGGGGGCGGGTTTGCCGTTTTTATACACGTTCAATAAGCATAATGTACGTTCTAAAACATTCATCTCAATTTTTTTTATGCATTTGTAATTGAGGTTCAATCCAGATGCAACTTCTGTGCCAAATCTACATTTTGCTGATTGTGATTTCAATTGATTGTAACCGCTTCAGTGTTGTATCATTCTAATGTAATTATTGATTAAAATTAAGACATTTCTCAGGCAGTAAATGTGGGTCTTTCAGATGAATTTGAGGAGTGCTAGTCGGGTCTTTCTTGGTCTTGACTCTGTCTTGCTTTGCCTTGGTCCTGGTCTTGTCTTGCTGCAACACAAACGGGTCTTGGTCTGGGTTAAGGTGGTCTCTACTACAACACGACTAAAGTTTACACATCTAAATGTCTACTTGGTTTCACTTTAATTTAATAACAAGGACACAACATACATTCTCTGGTGACCTTTCAGATCAACAAAAGGTTGTTTCCAGTATCACAATAAAGCATTTAATCTTACAGAATTACAATCAATGCTCTATTTTAGTCAAGGTTATCTTTTCCAGTTATGTTGATGGGCAAAATACAAAGTATCCTGTTCTCAAAGTCAAACCCTGCATTCATGTGTTTGTAACTAAATAGACCAGTGCAGAGTTTGAAATCAAAGACATGAAGTAAGGACCAGTAAAGGTCACAGAAACAGCGTGAAGTGAATTTTTTTCCGTACATGTTCCTGATTTGTTTCACTCTTGTTTTCCAGCTGTCGGGCTCACTGGTGTTGGCTGTGGGATTATGGTTGAGGTTTGACCCAGACACGACCAACCTCTTAGCCGAAAATGATGCCCCTGAACACTTCTTCATTGGTGAGTTGCAAAAAATGTTTTGAAGCCCACAGCAAATGTTTACATATATCAGGTTTCATAAACCCAACCCAAAATAAAGTGTCATGAAAGCAGACTTAGGGGTTTTTAGGAGAGGAAACCGTTAAAAGGGGCCATGTGACCAACGTATAAAATGACCAACCACTATTTCCTTTCTTTTTCCGTTCCATTTATGAGTGGGTTTATATAGAGCTGTACGATTCTGGATAAATTGAGAATCGCGATTTTTTTGGATTTAAAATTGAGATTGCGGTTCTCCCACGATTCTGAAGAAAAAACATTAGACAACTAAACAAAAATCACAATTTACTTGAGCTTCTGACAACATGTTCACGGCTTCAGTGACAGTCTATTTAAAAAATCATGTCTCATTTATAAAGACTTGTTTCATTATTGGATGAATCAGCGTCTGTGAATGAATCTCTTGAATGAATGATTCAATGACAAACACTTTTTTAAACAGACTCATGTCGCCACCTCATGATGAAATAAGCGATGATAGTGTCAAAACATTTCAAAAAGGTGATTTGCTCTATTTTGATCGCTAGATATCAATGTTCATACACGGCGTGAGCAGCGTGCGTTTTCGCTGCTCATATCAATGAATGAGAGCGTTCACATCGGAAGCCCAACAGCCAATAGGTGTTTGAATCGAGATCGCTATCTTTTAACAAATTATCGCGCAGCTCTAGGTTTATATTAAAAAGTGGATACTACAATAATAGAATGACATGCAAGAAAAATAATTGCACAGCAGTGTTGGCCAGTGTTAATTTAGCTTTAATTTATTTTTATTTTAGTCAATTTAGTACTTTTTTTTGTAATTTCTGTTCCTATAAAAAACTGAGAAAACAGAGAAGAATACTTTGTAAAGATGTCAAAGTCAGACTGAAATAAACCTTTGCACCCTGACTCTTGTTGCATAAAGTCATCCAATCAGATTAGATCTAACCAAAAACTTTTGTGTGCTATATAGATCAGACACCGTGAATAGTCATTACATGCTTCTTGTAGTTGGACATGCTGTGTATATGCCATTATGCACTAGATCATAGGATAAGTAGTATGTGTTGCTATGATCATGTGGCATTTATTTTCACAGCATTTATTTCAAATGCTTGGTAAAAAACAACCCAATGTTGGGTCAAATATGGACTAACCCAGCAGTTGGGTTGTTTTAACCCAGCATTGGGTTGTCTCAAGCAAACATTTAAAGGGGTTCTTCAGCGCTGGGAAGATGAATCTGTATTTAAACTGGGTCATTAATGTAGTAGAAATGTGAAATTATTTTTGAATTTGGAGCCTTCTAGACTGAGAAAACACAGAAAATGTATTTTTGTCTCATGGGGATGAAAGACAACAATTCCCAGAACGCACTGCTTCACTGCCCTACTCTAGGCGCGGCTAGTCGGCTACAGGATTACTGGATCACTTGCCTACCACGTTCATTTTCAGAAAACCAGTTCAGTTAGAGACACTACAATTAAAAACTGAACGTGTCTGTTCGATATAATGCGAGTGAGCCGATTGAGCGTCACGGCACAAACGCAGCAGGATCGGATTACATTCATCACATGAGCTGAGGTAAGCGCGGGATTCGCGGCTGCGGCTGCATTCACAGCGCCTGATCAGTCTGGTGCGTGTTCAGTTCATGTCTTTGGAAGCTTAACTTTCATAGGAAGTTCATTTGAAAAGTTGAAACACTCACTTTGCTCTCCACTGCTCCGTTTACATGAATCTCCGCCGTTCCGCGAGCCGAGTGCTGTGAGTGTGATGTTGAAAACATGTGGAAATAGCGCCTCCTGCTGGCTGTAGTCTTCAGCCTCTGGACAAAAACTCCTCCGATGATGCAAAATGAAGATATTTGTGTCATCGGAGGAATTTTTCCAGAAATAAAATACATAATTCTCTCATCTGAGGGTCATATGGGGGGGGGGAGTACGATAATTTGAATATACTCCTGGGTTTCTACTGATACAAAGCTTAATGCTAATCGCTGAAGTAACCCTTTAACCCAACCACAGGGTTAAAACAACACAACTGCTGGGTTAGTCCATATTTGACCCAATAGAGTGTTTTAGAGTGTATGCTGCGTTCATGTGATTTCCCACTTCTGAAGTCATGATTACAATCTCGTAGTGCTTGGTTGTCGGAAAGAAGAGGAATCATGGAGGACACTAGGACACCCTACGCCATGATTATAGTTTATGGCACGCCCAACTCAGGAACCAGGGTATCAATATGATCCTTGAGCTTACCAGTGGTAAATATGACATGACAGGCCATTCATGTCCAATTTTTAACTAGGAAAGTCATATTTACAATAATTCTGATAGCATGTGTTGTGAAGGCAGTATTATCAATCCCAAAGTATAGAAACGGTCATAAAGAAACCCATACGTTAGAGTTTCATAAATAAGCACAACACCAATACCTATTAACAAAGCACCGGGCTCCAACGGCAATTTCAGGCTGATATTTCCCATCTGCGTCATGGAGCCCTAATGGCCTCTGTAATGGCGTATCTGATATTGGTTTTAGCTGTGATGTATGAGCAGGGAGGGACACTGATAGTTCTTGCTAATAGCTAAACCTGATTTCTCATAGGGGAAGGCGTGTAAATGGTGTCGGGGAACTATAAAAACATAATTTCCCCTTTAGCTCTGGTTTAGTCCCCAGAGCAGCCGTTTATTGTCCTGCTGCTTGTCTCTCCATATACCTCATTGGTCTTGTAGAGGAGTGGTGCAGTAATTCCTTTATTTAGAGTGGTTAGGGTGTTCATAGGTGTCACTTGTTGTAGAACGGTGTATAAGGGCATTTATTTGCACATTGATCATATACTAGAGATATAATACTAGGTCTTGACATCATATACTAGAGATATCCAGACACCCACGGTTCGAACCGTGATACTTTCATGTCAAACCGAGAGCGCCCCCTGCTGCCCCGGCCCAGCTCTCGCTTCACCTTGTGCCACAAAATAATTGTTTTCTTCCTTGACATTTGATTAAATAGTAATTAGTACACTTTTAACAACTAATAAGAGCTGTATTTTTACTAAATATTATTATTATAATAAATTGATTTACTAAATATACACTTACTTTTGTCTTCCAAGTAGGGTTGGGTACCGAAACCCGGTGCCAACACCGGTACCTTTATAACCGGTATGTACTGGACTGAATCAGAACGCAGATTTCAGTGCCTCATTTCGGTGCCACTTAAATTCAAACATGCTTTCGCGCTTTGGCTGGCGCCGAGCCAGAGACAGACGCGCTCAGCGCTCTTCACATCACAACTATTCAGTGTTTTCAACCACATCATGTTTATTTTAGGTTTCAGACATGTAAATGCTGTAAAAAGTACTAGCAAAAAATACACACTGATGTCTATGGAAGCGGCGAAAACAACCCTTTCAGACAGTTAAGATAACTTGACTAAGTGTTTTATTCACATCAGATACACATTATATAGTGACCATATAGTTTACTCTATTCTTCTCCCAGTTCAGCAGCGGTCACTTACTTTTATGTATTTCGTGAGACGAAGTAGGGCTGGGCCGATAAACGATATCATATCGGAATCGCGATAAAATTCATTTCGATAACGATGATAAGATCTGGACATTTTTACTCTATATGGATTAATGTAACAACCAATCACACAGACAGAAATAAAGCAACAACAGCCAGTCAGCGAGCAGCTTTTAGCTTGCACGTCAAAGTACAAGCTCTACTGGCAAAGAAAACTCGACACGAGAAGGACAAAATGAGTGGAAACAGTGACGAACGTTGAAAGTAACATGAAATTGAAACCTTGCGAAGATGACAAAGTTGTCGTTAAAAGGTAGGAGGAATTCATTTACTGATTTGAACCGCTACACAGACTATATTTATCCGCTCGGGTCAAAGTCCAAACTGCAGCGCGAGGTCACGAGCAGATCCGTTTACTCTGATTGGTCTCGGTCACTGAACAGCGCTGTGAGATCCAGTGAGAAGCGCGTTAATGCAGCGAAAACAAGTGTCTCTGTGATTTAAACTACTTTAAAGCCAGACAAAACAGCGCTGACAAACACTAAACACTGTGCACAATGATACAGTCAGAAGGATTTTCCATCTACAAATCTCCATCATCACTTACCATAGATTTACTGCACCATCTGTGGCAGAAATGTAGGATATTCATATAGAATTGTATTATATTATTAATGTAGACATGTATTAAAGGAGTTATGGAATATCATTACAGTATTTTTTTATTTAGCTATAGAATTTGTGCATTAATGTTTTTAGGCTACTGTTTTTCATACAAATACCATATATATATATATATATATATATATATATATATATATATCATGGTTTTAACTGTGGTTATCATCATGATATAGATGTATAATATTATGGAAGACCTGATATATGAACTCAGAATATAAAAATGTAGAAATGAGGTTGTTACAATTTTTCCAGATGTCCATGTTTTTGTTAATGACCATACATTTACATCTGTATCCTCCTAACTCAAGCTACTACTACTGTCAACTCACTGTCAAATGTGCATTTCTAAGACAAAATGTAATATTATTAATACTGCAGCCTGCACTGCAAACTGTGCCGAAGATATATCAGGCAACACAAACCCGTTTCATGACTAGAAACAATATCACCCGTTAACACATGCAGAAACTAATACATCATTTTTTTCTATTAACATATTTAATTTAAGAAAAAATGACTGGAAAGAGTAAGGAATTAAAAAAAGTTATTAAAAAAGGAATTAAAAAAATATATTCTGACAATAATGAGTAGCTTAAAACCTTAATTAACTGGTTTCTACAACTTTCATTTGCCTTTAAACTTCAAAGAAAGAAATATTTGACATTTATCGAAATCGATTATCGATATCGACTGATATGAGCATTTTTATCGAGATCACTTTTTGGCCATATCGCCCAGCCCTAAGATGAAGATACATTTATGTGATGTAAATCCGACAGATCCGATTCTCTGAGGCGTAAACTAACGTGGCGCCGCCCATTGCGCAGTCTCAGCTAACACACATCTACTCACACATATTTGAAAATCAGAATATCAGATAGTTCATGACATAGTTAGCAAGTTGGTTAGAAAAGAAAAACGAAATAAACCCGATACAGCTGAGCTGTCATACAGCGCTAATTGCGGTTGCTGTGTGTCATGTGAGAAGCATGATGCGTCTCCATGGAAACAATAAGTCGATGCATTCTAAAATATTTAGCCAGAGAATATGGTCATGTTTCTGCAAAATAAAGCTGAAGCTTGAAGCTGGTTTGTAGCAGAGCAAGAATACAAACGACTGCTGTTATTACTGTAACTGTTATTTAGAGTTAAATTAGGCCGGTTGTAGTTGGGTTAGGTGGCTTTAGTTTTACTGTGAATTTGTTAAGTAAATTATATTTTGTATTTAATTATATATTTATATGTTTAAGTATACTTTAAACTTGTAATAAATTGTTCAATTTAAATAATTAAATAAAAATGAAATAATCTTTAATCTCATCCACCTCATTTTGTGGCTCTTTTTTAAAAAGTATTGGTTCAGGCACCGTTTAGGCACCGGTACCATTTTAAAAGTAAACGGGCAAAGAAAGCCAGTTTCTACAGTTAGCCAGGTAGGCAAAATGCTACCTTGTGGAGTCCCAGCAATATCATCATTTTCGTAGATTGTTATGAAATAAAAAATCTCTCACACCTCATAAAACCGGTTTCCTGTCCTGTCAGCCGTTATACTGTGCTTATAGTGCACACGTGCCGTATATCACGCCGTATAAAAAGCACAAGAGAAACTACGAACATGCAACACTACAATGACAATTTGTACCAATAAGTACCAATAAATCACGTAACTGGTTTGACGTGTGTTAGCTGGGAAGGCACGCATGTATGATGTTCATTCTGCTCATCAGGAGCAGTTTTCATGTTTCATTAACAGGTCATGACGTATTGTGTATTTGCCATGGTAGCTGTGGTTTCCATACCCCCAAAATGCCCCTTTATTTTCACTTTATTTTGTTTAATTTTAAATTAGTGTGGTGGCTACCTTATAGTAATAACAAAAACTGCTTTTTAATAACTTTACCTTATAGGCCTATTTATTCATCAGTATTAGTCATATTCATTCAATTTATGTTTAAGTAGGCTAAAGTGGGACATTTATGTGTGTGTCATAAATTTTTTATGAAATAAATGAGCTTGTTTTTTTAACAACATGGCAAATGGTAAAATTAGTAGATTATTTCTGACTAGTCTACACTGCAGACATTTATTTCATTTTAGTTTACTCATGTATGCTATCTGCTCTAAAGAAAATATGAAGTCAATGTATAATGTTAATAAAGATAAAGTTAATAAATTAAATTATTGCTGTTGTTATTAAGTTGAAAGTGAATCTAGTGTTATTATTGGTGGTGCTGCCATGAACCCTGACTCCACAGCAAACAGAACCGAAACGTGGCTCAAACCATGAACCGAACCATGGTATAGGTGTATCGTAACACCCCTAGAGACTGATCAGCACTAGTTAGTATAACCTTAGACAGAAATTGTTTCAATGATCTCTCTGTGACCGTGTATACAAAAAAGAAGAAGTGAGCGATGCACCATATAATAACAAGGATTTCCTGGCAATATGCTAATTCTTGGAACAAACAGTTTCTACCCAGTAACAGATGAATATCACTTGGCAAACAACTATGTTCTATGAAGCTAATGTAGCAGATGCCATGAGACAAAAACAGGAAGCGAGATTAAGAATTCAGCAAAAATACAGTTATATATATACACCGATTAGGCATAACATTATGTATATTATTGTGTTGGTCCCACTTTCAATGTCAAAACAGCTCTGACCTGTCAAGGCATGGACTCCACTAGATCCATGAAGGTGTGCTGTGGTTTCTGGCACCAAGATGTTAGCAGCAGATCCTCTAAGTCCTGTAAATTGTGAGGTGGGGCAAAAATGGATCGGACTTGTTTGTTCAGCACATCCCATGGATTTGAAGGCCGTATTAATATGTTATTTATTGCAATACTCAGCATAACGTAATTTTTTTAAATCGCAATAAAAAATCGTATCACGATAATATTGTATCATGGGGCCTCTGGCGATTCCCACCCCAAGGTGAACATAGTCTGCAACAATGCCTAGTGTTGTTTTTGGCGGCCTGTTTTAATTTTAGTCTAGTCTTTGTGTCAAGCTGTCATTTTAGTTTTTATTAGTTTTAGTCACGTTACTCTTTTTAGTCTAGTCAAGTTTTAGTCGACTAAAAGTCCAAGCATTTTAGTCTTATTTTAGTCAGAATTATCCATGACTATTTTCGTTTAGTTTTAGTCGACGAAAACTGATGACGTTTTAGTCAATGAAAATGGTATTTTAGTCTCTTTTTAGTAATGCAATTCTATTTAAGCCAGTCAATATAGTATAAGTACCTAGTAGTATAGACAAAACTAAAATCTTTTTTTTTTTAGCCAAACCCATTTCAAACAAGGTTATCTATCTTATTATATTTGTGTTACCTTTATAGGCTCAAGAATACATCCATTCCACACAGATGGTCTGATTTGAATTTACAACATATTTCTTTATTTACCAACCAAACATGTTAGAAGTATACACACATACATTTAAATGAAATAAATAAAAACATTGAGATATAATGTATATAATATCCTAAACTTTAATAATTTAAATATGTTTAAAATTAAACCCACATTATAGTTAAATGGTTTTCTGTCTTATATTTTACCTCGAAATAAAGGATGTAATTTTATTCCACATTGAACTGAGCGGAAATAAGTGAATACAGGCTCTTAATCGGTTATGAGGTAAACATAATGCAGCTGATATTTTGACATATATATTTGCGGCCGTTATAACGGCACATTACAAATGTTTGCATACTTTTCTTTTTTGAGCGGTGATGAAATGTAAATTTAATTGTAAATACTTGTAGATCTCTTGTAAATACTTGCCAGCATTTCAGTAATACAAGTCTAACGTTAACGTTATATCTTTAAATGCATCCAAATGACAGCGAAACGCAACCGTGCGGTTTTTTGCTCTGCTGTGGTCAAAAAGCATATAAACAGCAAATTCTGAAGTGATGTATTATTGAAAACTCAGAGATGTGGATTCAGACGGCACCACACGACCTTGGTGTTTGTCAAACAGCCCGGGATTTTTACACGGTTGGTGGGAGACTTAACTTTGTTTGTTGTCGTTAACTCACCGCATATGCATCTTCTAAAGTGCGACCTGATGCAGCCCCTGAATGAGACGCACTGAAATACTGCAGTGCAAAATATTAATAATAACGCAACGAAATAACGTTATAACATTTTGTCTCGTCTCATATTCATCAACAAAAATGAAGAGACATTTAAGCATAGTTTTTATTTTGTGAACCACATTTAGTCTCGTTTTTATTCGTCATCGTCACATTTACGTTGCGTCTCGTCTCGTTTTCGTCACGTGATAAAGGTTCGTTTACGATGATATTTAGTCATACTTTTCGTTGACGAAAGCAACACTATGTGTCAAAGTAATATCCACATGGATGGCAGGTCCCAAGGTTTCCCAGCAGAACATTGCCCAAAGCATCACACTGCCTCCACTGGCTTGCCTTCTTCCCATAGTGCATCCTGGTGCCATGTGTTCCCCAGGTAAACAACGCACACTCACCCAGCCATCCACGTGATGTAAAAGAAAACGTGATTCATCAGACCAGGCCACCTTATTGCTTTGCTCTGTGGTCCAGTTCTGATGCTCACGTGCCCACTGTTGGCGCTTTTGGCGGTGGACAGGGGTCAGCGTGGCTATGCAGCCCCAAACACAACAAAATGCAATGCACTGTGTATTCTGACACCTTTCTATCAGAACCAGCATTACTTGATCTACAGTAGCTCGTCTGTTTGATCGGACCACACAGTCCAGCCTTCGCTCCCCACGTGCATCAATGAGCCTTGGCCGCCCATGACCCTGTCGCCGGTTCACCACTGTTCCTTCCTTGGACCACTTTTGATTGCCAACACTGGCAATCAAAAGCAAACACTGACTTCTTAGTTAGATACAGTATATGCAGATGTGTTTACCGAAAAACCTCACAAGAGCCAACACTATATATATATATATATATATATGTAAAAAAATTTCGAGATTAAAGTCGAAATATTTCGAGAATAAAGTTGAAATATTTGAGAATAAAGTCGAAATATTTCGAGAATAAAGTTGAAATATTTCGAGAATAAAGTCAAAACATTTGAGAATAAATATATGTAAAAAAAAAAAAAAATCTTGAAATATTTTGAGAATAAAGTCGTAATATTTCGAGATTAAAGTTGAAATATTTCGAGAATAAAGTTGAAATATTTCGAGAATAAAGTTGAAATATTTAGAATAAAGTCGAAATATTTCGAGAATAAAGTCGAAATATTTCGAGAATAAAGTTGAAATGTTTCGAGAATAAAGTCAAAACAGGAGTTTTCAAACTGCGAGCGCCTAGCGAGGCTCAAAAAGAATGATTATAGGCCTAAACTGCTGTGATTGTGAATATGATTAAATAAACCCTTTTATCAATATTATTTTATAGCCTACATTAATAGGCTATCTGTCCTGAGAGCATAATCTTAAAATCCCTGCATTTTGTCGGATGTGTTCACGTAAAAGATTTCTATGGGTCAATGTGGATAAATTTAGATTTAAATTCAGAGAGACCAGATATGCGTGACCTGACGGATTTGGATTATTTTTATCTTATCCAAAATGAGATGATCATGTGTGCCTTATGTAGTGTAACTTCGACAGTTTAAAGCCGCAGGGCGCTCTCACGCAGAACGAATAAACGGTCTAGAAGTGATGATATGACATTCCAGTAAATGGGGAAAAAATCATCCTGCTAAATTGAATAAAAAGCAGAACATTTTGACTGAAACATGAGGACAGTTAACACACGATGTGATCATATATGTGGTTTATGTGTATTTTTCAAGCCATCTTGGGGTATTTCCATATTTATATGAATAATGCAGTTATTGCCATAGCATCTCGTCGAAGAAAGATCTGCATCTGCTCCATAGCAATTCGTTTTCAGTCCCACTATCGGAACGGATCCTTCTAGGACAACCATCTCTATTATTTACTGTCTCAATAAAATATGCTGCAATGACTTTCGGGTCATTATTGGTGAAATACACTTTCAACCACATCACATTTCGTGAGAATCAGAGCAGAGGCCGTAAATTTAATCTTATCGTACGAGTCAACGTGCCACATAAAGTTTGGACCAGCGTTTCGACTTTATTCTCGAAACATTTCGACTTTAATCTCGAAACGTTTCGACTTTAATCTCGAAACGTTTCGACTTTAATCTCAAACGTTTCAACTTTAATCTCAAATATTTTGACTTTAATCTCAAAATTCTAGATTTTTATTTTATTTTACAGATTTTTTTACGTTGCGGTTCAGGGCTTCCTTATTATCAGATGCAAATTGCACTTATTTATTTTAGTATAACAGAAGTGGTTGGAAAAAGTAGAAAAATAAATTTGCATTTAAAGTGTCTATATGTTTTAATAGATTTGTGATGCATCAGTAAACGGATGATTGGGCTTTTTAAGCAAGTTAAAATCCTAACATTAAGCTTTTTTATATATTTAAAAACTGTTCAAGTAAAGAGTTGCCAGTGAAATGGTTCTGTGAAAATTTGCTTCATTTATGTACATATGTTTTACTTTTTGCATTTTGCTTCTGTGTTATTATAATTGTATTAAAAATGTAAAGAAAGAATAAAAACAAATGTGAAAAAGTGAAAA
Source organism: Gobiocypris rarus (assembly GCA_023029165.1). Lineage (NCBI taxonomy): Eukaryota > Metazoa > Chordata > Actinopteri > Cypriniformes > Gobionidae > Gobiocypris > Gobiocypris rarus. The sequence goes on along the minus strand of CM040921.1, from coordinate 34,875,749 downwards.
ATAAGTGCTAGAAGTGCTTGACTACACAGTTATATTACTCTATCTAGTGCTAAGGATAATAGTTATAAGGGTGCTGTAGTGGGTGTTCGCTCATGTGACATTGCTGTGCTTTGTGGTCACGAAAGTTTATCGTTTGTTTTTAAGCATTGCCGGTTATAAACAGGTGATTTTAAACCATTGAAGCACAATTAACACTGAAAGACAACTCATTTAAGTATATGTGCTCGCTGTTTGAGAGTGCTTTCGCCACCTAATTGGGCTTGAATGGTTAAATACACATACCTGTGTGTCAAAGTGACCATGTATTTGCATGTAAACAGTCATTTATGTCTTGAGTGAACATTTAACATTAACATCTTCTGTAAGCTTTTTTTTTGTTGCATCGTAGCTTTGCATTTTCGCATCCTGTAACAATCTATTTTATAATTCCAGCTGACAGCATGTGATCTTCCAGTAAACATCTTTGCAGAAGACTCAAGGCTTTCCATTTGCTCATCTTTTTTCTGTTCATGTTCTTGCGTCATTGGTAAACAACAATTGCCCGTTTTTCGTGCTGTAATGACCACCTGAGCTGAAGAGAGAGCTCTCTGCCCATTTAGAGATGTTCAGTGTTTATAGTATAAGGAAAGCAGGAGGGCTGTTTATGTGAAATGCCAGCATGTTTTCCATCCATTTGGCAATTAGGAAGTCCACAGTAGTGGGGGCTCGGTGTTTTTAGCTTGCTGAACTCACAGAGGACTCATGTCAAATCTCCTTTGTGCTGTCCTCGAAAACAACATTATTTTCTCCCTTGGGGATTAATTATTGTGGGTTGAGATGCTTGTCTTCCTTTAGCCTTTATAAAACCTCACCAAAGCTTTCTGGCAAGCCTTTTGGCCTTCTTGACTCCATCTGGGATGGAAATGTCAGTAGAGTCACATCTGCAATGTAAACCTGTGTTTAAGAGTGGAAACATGTTTGAAAGGTTGGCTCTTATTTCATAGACTGGCATTTGACAACAGGGATTGTAGCGTATTTAGCAGTGTTTAGCTTCCGTAGGCCCTCCGATTTTGCTCTAGTTTATCTTCTTCCATTAATTAGTATGGCTCTAGCTTGTCTAAAGTGGCAAGGGAAAGCAGTTGTTCGCGAGGGAGACGGCGCCATCCTAGCAACGGCAGTCTCGAGTGAGTGTGGCACAGCAGACGTGTCAGCGCCCTGCGTCTGGGGTGGCTGAATTGTTGCTATGGTGAGATAATTGGCAAGAAGAGGAGAATGACAACAACATCATGAAGATCCCATAATCATGAACGTCCAAAATAGACCTAAAATGTTATGTCTTTAACTGCAGTTTTGCATTTTCTGAAGAAAATGTGTGCAGTTTTCTCATGCAAAACCTGCTGCCTCAATGCTCAATTTATTTATGAAAAATGACCATTTTCTTTACACACACACACACACACACACACACACACACACACACACACACACACACACACACACACACACACACACACACACACACACACACACACACACACACACACACACACACACACACACACACACACACACACACACACACACACACACACACACACACACTATAATGACTTCATAATAATTATTATTATTATTAAGCTAATTATTAATAATTTTTAAATTATTAACATTTGTAGCATAAGTATAATGCAATAAATTAATAATAATAATTATTACTGTGTTGTTATATTTATGCAAAGTTGTTTTTCAATCTAACAATAATATATTATTTTCAATTGTTACTTTTATTATATTGTGAAATATTGTTATATTCTAACCTTTTTGTGAGAAGTTTATGCAAATATAATTAATAATATTTTATAATAATAATACATATATTATTAGTTGTTTTGCAGTTAAGTAATCTATAGGTTAGATTATTATTATTATTTATTATTAATAATAAAATATTTATAATGTATATTATGTTTTATTACTCTAATGATCATTTAATCAAAAAGCATACAAAAATTATAACATCCTCTCTGTTTTGAACTATTTAGATCCTAAAACATATATTTATAATATTATTCTAAAAACAGGCTTTGTTCACATTCCAGATCTTAGTTTTTCTTTCCTAAATATATAGCATTGATACATAATGCATCTTTTCTTAGAGCATCAAGCGGACAAACCAGTTAAGAGCAAACAAACCCGATCTTAGTCACTGAACACTGAACTGAAGCCATCAAATCTGAACCTTTCTTCCCAGGTGACTGTGATCGAGATGACCAATGAAACCGGCTGCAGGGCAAGGTTTGCACTTAACTCTTTTGAGAAACAAAATCATGCCGGTAAATACGATTAGGGCCTCAGGGCAACGGTGTTTGTTTCCGTTGAGCCGAGGCCTTTGACACTCTGGTTGTTGGAGATACGTAAGGAGGAGCATATCACACTTCTCACTCCTGCATAGCAGATGCAAAACACAAGAATTGTATTTTTATGTGGGATTGTAGCTTACATTGAGTGGGAAAGTACCTAACGCGCAAGATTTTGATTTTGACCATCTGTCCGGAAATGCCCACAGAACCTTTTTAAAATTAGAATCAGTTGCTTTCACTCTCAGTCATCTGAAAGTACACCTGGGTCCACACCATTTTCATTCATTTAATCTGGTTAAAAACCACTGTATTTACAGTATATGAGCACTTTGAAAATGAATAAATGATTTTATTACCTATTCATGTTCTGCCATCGTCTGGGGATAAAATGAACTGCATGCTGGGATATTCTAGCTTTCAAGTTTTTAAATTTTTCGACTAAATTTGCGTGTGACTCTGTACTCTGTTCTCCCCGCAGCGGTGTACATCTTGATCGGAGCAGGAGGTGTCATGATGTTGGTCGGGTTCTTCGGTTGCTTTGGGGCCGTGAGAGAGTCGCAGTGTCTTCTGGGATCGGTGGGTAAGAGCTAGAGATCTTCTCGGGTCCTGAATCACTTCTTTATATTCTAAATATATATTTTAAAAATACAAAACAATATAAAAATATATTTTAGAAAGCATTGAAGGTGATGCCAGAATAATGTAATATATAGCTTTACAGTAGTTACAAAAAATATATTTTATGATATGATAAATATGATGGTTTCATTATAATGGTGATTTATCTCTAATGTGGACACTAAAATGAAAATTCTGTCATCATTTACTCATCCTTAAGTTGTTCCAAACCTGTATGTGTTTCTTTGTAGATATTCTGAAGAACGTTTGTAACCAAGAGAGAGCAACCATTGACTACTAAAGTATTTTTCCCTTACTATGGAAGTCAATGGTCGCTCTCTCTGCTTGGTTACAAACGTTCTTCAGAATATCTACAAAGAAACACATACAGGTTTGGAACAACTTAAGGATGAGTAAATGATGACAGCATTTTCATTTTTGGGTGAACTTATCCTTTAATATGTGATATTTCCCATCTGAATCTAACCATGTCATGTCAACAAATGGAAAAGGTGCATATGCAGCTGTGCCTTTTACCCCATATACCATACATTTGCATATTCTCCTGTTATTAAAAAACATTATTTTGTTATTTGACAAAAACCACATCAAATATTAAAGCAAATTAGCACACAATCAACTTTGCACTTCTGCCTGCTATCACATAAAGGATTAGACAGATTTCCATGTGCAACTTGAAAAGTGGATGTTCTGGAAAGTGCTGAGGCATGTTTTTGTGCCATCTAGTGGTTTAGAGGGAAATTTACCATTTAACCCCGTTGTACCATACAAGCCTGGAATAATGTAGAATTATTTGAAGAATTAGATCTTGAAACACAATTTCCTGTTGACTTTATATTGTCTTTAAATGATTCTTCAGTGATTTCATTTGGGTTAGAATGAATAACCTTCATGATATCCTGTAGAATTGCAGTTAGTATTGAAAAACTAAAGTCAAGTCTGTTTTGTCCTGGCTAGTTTTTTGCTTGCCTTCTGCTGATCTTTGGCGCAGAGGTCGCTGCCGGAGTCTTTGGCCTTTTGAATAAGGAAAAGGTACAGTATTTTATGCACCGTGTCAATCGTTTTATTGAGCATTAATATGAAATGAACTGTCATCTAATGAGCTGATACTCGCACATGTGTTTCTAGATCATTAATGATGTACAAAAATTCTACGAGTCTGCAATGCAAAATGAAAACGGGACCGCTATTGCCTCCATGTATCACAATGTGGTCAGTCAAGCATTTGATTTCCAGACACACTGGTAGTGAATGATCTGTGGCCGTAGTGTCTGTGTGACCGTCATGTCTGTTCTTATTTCACAGCTGGAGTGCTGTGGGACTGAATCCTTTCGTCCTAATGATCTGTGTACTGGAGGCAGTCCTGACACGGTATGTTAAAATGCACCATCTGATCTTTTATTGCGTATGATAGAGGGCTCAATATTCCACGTCTGCCACTTCATCTGTGGCGAGACTTTTGGACTGTACAGTGGTAGCCCAGCCCATAGTTAAATCACATTGGTCCAAAATTCCACTCCACATGTTTATTAATTATCAGATGTGTTCTGATTCGCTGAGAATGTGTTGTGTGTCTTTGCATTGATTGTAACTCCAGTATTTTCTAAAAAGTTGCCAGCCAGCAGCATCATTTTTTTAATCATATTCACAAAACTAAAAAGTTTAGTTTGTTGTCTGCTTCAACAACAAAAAAACATTTTATTCTAGCTTCATTTATTCTTTTTTCAACACTTGACTGTGTATAAAAAAAGCATTTAGAACAAAAAGCTGAGGAAATTGAGTTTTCGTGTTTTGGGCTCGACATTTAGTTTGGTAACATTAGGCAGTTTTGATTTATATGCTGTTTAATGTTTGATTATGACGTTAGCTTACTTGTGTGGAAGCAGTCTTCTATCCATGCCTTCTAGTTAAAGGGATAGAAAATTCTGTCACTAGTCCCTTTTGCACGTGGTAGTTCTAGGAAGTAGGAACTTATATAGCAGGGGTCTCTACAGAAATTAGTCCACAGCTCTCTGCTTGCAGTATGTCAGTCACGCTCATCAGGAAAATCAGTGAAACACACACAAACATACATTTTTACAATCATATGTCATTAGTGATTCACTTCCTTGGTTTAGTACGATTGCGTTCACATCAGCAGCGAACCGTAGCGGAGTTCACATGAACTGAACCCCAGACCACCTCTTTAAGCAGACTCGAGTACGGTTTGCATGTGCGCACCAGAGTTCGGAAGACAGCGTTCACATCATCCAAACGAACCGAACTCTGACATCAGTTGAACCCGGGTGTGCACCAGAGGTGCTAGTGTGAAAGACTTAGACTCACAGGGAGGACACATTTTGTACTCCAATGTTGAGCAGTTCTGAAACAGGCCCTTAGGTGGCAGCCATGTTGCTCTGTACGGTGTAAAGGGAGGGAGAGAGGGAGAGAGGGAGGGGCACAGACCAGCGGAGTGAGAAGGTAAGAGGGGCTTAGAGAGAGAAATGAAGCAGACAGCCGCAAGATGTCCCATGAGTCACTTGATCCGATAAGCCCACAGGAGCACAAAGGCGCCAGTATTTTATTTATAGCAGACACGAAGGCACATTGATCGGCTGAGAAACATGATGTCACATTGTGCTTCAGTTGTCAAGTTCATACTGTCAGTTGATCCCAATCAGCAAAGCACATTAGAAAAGAGATAGCACAGAGAGCCTGTTAACAGTGTTTACGGTGGCTGTAACCTATAAAATCAGCGTGTGCGCGTCGAGACTAGTGTGTGCGCGTGTGAA